>JARWZN010000005.1:3491180-3541433 GCA_030015385.1 Trichoderma sp. BMH-0061
ATACGACAGATGGAGATTGGCTTTTGGGAAATGTTTCCATACAAATAGACAGATGAAATACGCTCGGGGTTATTAGTGTGATGCTACGAAAACATAGAGGCGACAATAAAGAAATACATCGTTAGAGACGGAATATACTATATATGATTATGTTGAAAAGGTTTATATTTTCTCCCTTTCTATTGTCTGCTCACCTCCATTCCCCTAATCTACACAGCACCATCCTACGTCTTCTTCCACATCGAAGACTCAACTCTCCTCGGCTCCTGCCCATCAGGCATCATCATATCAAACCCCTGCTCCGGCGGCACATCCGGCACATCAGGAACCCCATCCTCATTCCTATTCGCCGCGGCTCGCCTCACCCGACGCGACTGCTGGCCAACCCACGACGAAATGGACCGGAAGCGAGGTCGCCCGTCCTCAGACGACGAGTTTGTCCCGACCGTGTCTCCGCGGGAGATTCGGTTGCTAAATCGGTCGCTGAAGTGCTTCCTCTCAGGACTACTTCTGACGGCAATGACGTTAACATGTGAGTCAGTGTAGGCTGTCTTGGCAGCAGTAGCAGCGTTGGGAGGCTGAATAATCACAATATCCCCATCGCCAAACCCTGACGATAAGGAGGATACGTCGCTCATGCGCATATTCTGGCGCAAGGGCGTCCTTGGTGTCCGCGGCATATTCCGTACACCCGCGTTCACACTCTTCCTCGCATTCTCCAAATGTGCCGCCGCCGCCATCTGCGTATTAGGCCGCACGATTGGTATCCTAATCCCCTCCGGAGAAGGGGGCACCTCTGGAGAGGGAGGTATAGAAGGGGGCCACGTCCTCTGCTGCCCCCTAGGCTGAAAGATGTCCGACAATCTTGAGTCGCGCTTCGGTTTGCGGAATATCATACCATATGAATTCACTGTAACACGCTGAGGCGGCGTCATAGCTCCCAATCTCCTCTCCAGCAGTCCACCAGCATTCGTCGCCACCGGAGCCGCTGATTTCTCATTCGTGGGAGTGTCGTCGTCGTCATCGTTGATGCTACACCATCCGAAGGAGCCCGACCGGATATGAGCCTTCATAGACGTAAAGTTTTCGCCCACTTTGTTGGAGACGCGGCGAGGGCCTTCAAGGATCTCATGGGCCTTCAATGATGTGAACTTCTCGCCCAACTTGGTGGAAACGCGCCGAGGTCCGGCGAAGATCTCGCGGGAGGGCGAATTGGAATTGGTCGGCCAAGTACTCTTTCGTCCAGCAGATTTACGCTTAGATGCTCGGCGCCAAAAGAACAAAGCCAAGACCAGAAGAAGAAAGAATCCACCTACTAGGAATAGTAAGTTNNNTGCGTTATCCATGAAATGAATCTGCCTTAAAGATATGTACGCACCAATGGTTACAGACGCAATGACGGCTTTTTCAGCGCCTAGGCTTAGCTTGGAAGTGCGTGCGGCCTCCTGTCCCTGTCCTATAGCTGCCGTTCCATTTGGGCTTGGAATGCCCGTCATTGCCGTCTCTACTCTCGTTGCCGTTTCTGGAGTCTGTGCTGGCGCAGTGGTGGATGTGGCCAGGGAGCGAGTTGTGCTCTCGGTGCTGCTTATGCTGGATTTCTGCCCATCCTTTTCAGTTGTGTATGTCTCATAAGGCGAGATGGCGGCTGTAAGAGAAAGCACGGATCGAGTCGATTTAGAGAAAGTAGATCGAGTTGGCGATGGAGCACCACTGGTAGACCTTCCGTCATCATCGTCATCGTCGTCGTCGTCACTATCATCACCACCAGACGTGCTCTTTGGCAGAGCTGCACTGAGAGTAGTTCTGCGAGGGTCGGCGGAGGGCGAAGCGGATCCAAAATTTCCAGTGACTCCTGTGGGAGATACTTGAGGGGGATANGAAGATGAGGGTGGGGGAGGCTGCTGGGGAGGCGGAGCTGCAGCTGGAGGATTTGAGTTGGGTGGAGGACTTGACTTGGGCGGAGGGAAAAGACCAGAGAGGGGATTCGATGGTAGTGGTGGTAGAGGAGGAGGAGGAGGAAAAGAAGGAAGAGAAGGATGGGGAATGGGGTTGGTGATAGGAAGTCCAACATTAGAGCGGTCGTCCCCATGCTCATGCTCGTCCTCGCTTTCGTCTTCACTCTCGTCCTCATCCTTGTCTCCATTCCGACCCAATAGTTGCAAAAGCGCCCTTCTCCATAATTTTCCCTCCAAGTTGATATCGCCTACTGATTCCTTGGCGTTTGCGGTGTTGTCGTCGAACTGGTCTTTAATGTCGCCCTGGGGATTCCATCGTCTCCGGTCTGTCCTTGAGGTCGGCGCCATGATTCACTGCCCAAAACTGTTTCCCCTTCTCTCCTCTGTCTTTGCGCAGCGTTGTTATAGACCAGCTTCAATCAACGTGCCAAGGTTCATGACGGTATGCAGAATATTCGGTTATAAAGGAAAAGAGAGAGAGCGCGAGAGAGAGAAAACTATCCAACCCAAACAAACCATTCACCAACCCGTGCAAGAATCCAGTTCTGCACTTTTAACCAAAAATAGATCAACAGAAAGAAACCATCCCCATCACAAAAAAAATAAAAGAAAGACAAAGAAACGCCGAAAGAAGAAAAAACCTCTCTCAAAGAGGAAGCATGAAAGAGGAAGAAAAAAAACGTGGGGATGAGCTAATAAGATATCGCTTGGCCTCCCGGATCTTCAAAGAATAAAATGGGGAAACACTCGGGACGGAGCAACCGTCAGGAAACACCGCATAGAGAAAAGTAACTTGAAGCCAATGAGCTTTCACCTCGAATCTGTTACAGGTTGTCGATCCATCTCTTGCGCCTCCTCCTCAGCACGTTCTGGGGAAAGAAGTGCAATACTAGCCCTCGCCAAAGAAGCATAAAGAGCCGGTGTCGAACCCAGCCAAATTGCGGGAACCCGTCAGTAACAGGAAAGAGACGGGCTTGTTAGTGGGATATCCACCCAATCTGAATCTCAACTGGAGACAAGGGGCAAGGACACGGACGTTCAAATCTGGCCGGCACTAGGTACGCGTACAAGGAGAGCCGAGCTTGACACACTCCCTCATACAATTTTACACGGCAATATTGCCCATGATTGCCTCAGAACAGAGTCCAAGCGCCGCTCTTCATACTAACTGATATGCGATTTTCCGTCTCAAGGACCTGATATAGCCAGGATACGACGCCACAGTGGCCTATTTTGACGATTTCCATTTTGGGCATCTTTACATGACAGGCGGCAGCTCCGAACAATGGAAACATCAAGGAAATACGGAGTCCAGGGAAATAAAGGAAGCCAAAGGATATGAAGTTCAAAAAGGGAATGCTTGCGAAAAGGAGGCCTCAAAAATGCAACGCGCACAGGCAATTGCTGCTATAATGGGAGCACCAAGTGTGTCGTCGAGCGTTTCAGGTGTAAGGGAGCGCTAGGACATGAAACTGAACAAGTCTTGACTCGTCAAGCTGCCATAGACAGAACGGGGGAACAATGCTATCGAGCCCCCTTCATCTGGCAGGGCCAACTGCGGTAAAACAAATACGTAGATGCGTATTGGTATGCATTGAATTTGTCACGAGCTTCCATATTGCTGGCAGATGTAAAAGTTGGGATGACACGATCTACTGTAGATGCGAGTTCCGGCGGTGTGGCTAGTGACAGGCCGGCCCGGGCTGAAATGAGGCGGGGCTGTGGTGGCGCAACCAGTGCAGCTGATGGACACATGCAGGGAGCAAGATCAGACAAGAGAGTAAAGGTTGAAACAACAGGACAACGACTGTGCGGTGCTCAATCAATTCAGCTGCTTGACATGAATGATTTGAAATTCTGAATTGCCTCGGTTTATGAAAGCAGCACACCCTCAACTCAGCTCCGAGAGATCCTTCAGTGACGCATGCACGCCGTTGAATCTCCAGCGTCAGTGCATGTGATTGGGCGCGTCTCAACGGCCGGCTTCTAACACACGTGAGAATGCACTTGGAAACTTCCATGCAAACTGAGGATGGGAAGTTCCGCGGTTATGAGTCTTATGACTCTAACCTGTGGTACATCTCCGGATGGTTCGCGGTAAATGATTCAGCATTGAGATGCATCAAGCTCACCTGCTTCTGATTATAGAGCAACCGCACCGCGGATAATTCAACTCGCAATGTCATCCAGCGATACCGGACCAATGGCGTGCTGAAGTCGTGGTTAATCATCTAGCCGCGTTCATTTTATCCATCGCGGCAAGACGCCCCTCATACATAATAGCGTGCGCTTAGCTTTCTAAGGTTGCTCTGCTCTCCTCCTTTTTCCTGCCATGGACCCTCCGAAAGATCCCGAGATGAGCCTCGAACTCTCCGTCCGTCTGCGCGGCTGGCCGGAGCAGCTTCGGGATCCGGGGCTTCGATGGGGCTGTCCGTCATTGCGACAACGCACGGATCAAACCGGCGGGACGATAGATGAGAGACTCTACAAGACGAATTATTCAAAGATCTGGAAGAGGTTGAGGGGAGGAGTTACGAGGAGATCAGAGAAGGCCAAAGGAGACGAGATGCTGCTGGTGTCACCGGCTAGAGAACGCCGTCTGCCCTAGCCAGCTTCCAGTATACCGGAGCACAAAAGTCCGTACGTCCTTCGCAGGGCTCGGCTTTCCGGAAAGAGATTACATGTTGCGTTCGTAGTTCGTACTAAGGACCGGCAGTGGACGGAGGCTTGCGCTGGCACATGTCTTCAGCGAGTCCCGGTCCGGGAAGTATAACTAGTATACTAGTCGTGATCAATTGGTTGACTCCAATCTCTCTATCGTTCTGGCATGCCTTATCGCCTTTCCCTCCGTGCTAGGGGCAACACCGTTGAAGTGGGTGCCAGACCCAATCATTTTCTGCGTTATTAATTCTCCAGCGGGAAGGCGGATGGATTAGAGAAAAAAATAGAGAAAAAAAATTCAACGATCCGCTAAAGCTCTCGGGCGTCATCAACTTTTTTAGGCCTTCTGCCCTGGTCGAGTCACTGGACAGCTCGAGCTCCATCCTCTAGCGCACGCTTTGCCTGCTTTTCCTACAATCGACTTGAAATATCGTCTTGACAATATCCTTTTGTCGTTCCTTGTCTTCCCTGCTATTGTCATTGTTATTGTTCTTCCCCTGTGGTGGTGTTGATCCCGGTTCCGGAGCCCGAAGCAGATGGCTTCACAACAGTCAATGAGAGCCCTCGCCAGGGCTGGCCCAATCGGCCCCAATGGCGTCGCATCACGAGCCTTTTCCACGGCTACCAAGGCCATGATGATGCGATCTGCCGCCCGGCCCTCTGTCGCCATGAAGCTGGCCAACTCGGGTCGCATCGCCTTCCGCAGAGCCTACGCCGACGAAGCTCCCAAGCCCAAGCCGGGCAAGCTGCGTAAGACGTTCAGATGGGCCTGGAGACTGACCTATCTCTCTGCCATTGGCCTCGTTGGATTCACTGCCTACAACATCTACGACGATCGCCACCCCGACGAGCAGTACGAGCCTGATCCCAACAAGAAGACGCTCGTCATTCTGGGTGAGTCAATGCCTCTACGATGCGCTCACGTGNNNGAATATGTCAAGCTGACCGGAGAATCCGAAAACGGCACTGGCTGGGGATCTGTTGCTCTCCTCAAGAAGCTCGACACCGAAAACTACAACGTCGTCGTTGTCTCTCCCCGCAACTACTTCCTCTTCACNCCCCTGCTGCCCTCATGTACCACCGGCACCATCGAGCACCGCTCCATCATGGAGCCTGTCCGCGCCATTCTCCGTGGCAAGAAGGCCGCCGCCAAGTTCTACGAAGCCGAGGCCACCTCCATTGACCCTGATCGCAAGGTCGTGCGCATTGCCGATAACTCTGAGATCAAGGGCGCCACCTCCGAGACGGAGATCCCCTACGACATGCTAGTCGTTGGCGTCGGCGCCGAGAACGCAACCTTTGGCATCCCCGGCGTCAGGGAGCACAGCTGCTTCTTGAAGGAGATTGGCGACGCCCAGCAGATCCGCAAGAAGATCATGGACTGCGTTGAGACTGCCGCCTTCAAGGGCCAGACTCCCGAGGAGATTGACCGTCTCATGCACATGGTCGTCGTCGGCGGTGGCCCCACTGGCGTTGAGTTCGCTGGCGAGCTCCAGGACTTTTTCGAGGAGGACATCAAGAAGCTGGTCCCAGACATCAGCCCTCGCTTCAAGGTTACCCTGATTGAGGCCCTGCCCAACGTTCTCCCCATGTTCTCCAAGACTCTCATCGACTACACCGAAAACACCCTCCGTGAGGAGAAGATTGACATCAAGACCAAGACCATGGTCAAGAGAGTCACCGACAAGGCTGTTGAGGCCGAGGTGTCCCGCCCTGACGGTACCAAGGAGCGTGTCGAGATCCCCTATGGCCTGCTCGTCTGGGCCACCGGAAACGCCGTCCGCCCCATTATCAAGGACCTTACCACCAAGATTGCTGCGCAGAAGGACTCCCGCCGTGGTCTTGCCGTGAACGAGTACCTCGTTGTCCAGGGAACCCGCGACATCTGGGCCGTTGGTGACTGTGCCGTTGCTGGCTACGCCCCTACTGCCCAGGTCGCCTCGCAGGAGGGTACCTTCCTTGGAAAGCTGTTCAACAACATGGCCAAGACTGAGAACCACGAGGCCCGTATCCAGGAGCTGAGCAGCAAGCTCAACATTGAGAGTGGCAACTCTGCCGAGGCTGCTCAGGAGATTGAGCTTCTGGAGAGACAGCTCAAGAAGATTCGCGACGTCAAGCCCTTCAAGTACAGCCACCAGGGAAGTTTGGCCTACATTGGTAGCGAGAAGGCCGTTGCCGACGTCAGCTGGTGGAACGGCAANCTTGCCACCGGTGGTAGCCTGACCTATCTCTTCTGGAGAAGTGCCTATCTCTCCATGTGCTTCAGCAGTAAGTCCTCTTTTACACAATATCAACTCCCTTTTGGTACATTTAGCNNNCGTCATCTACAGCGCAACCGTGTTCTGGTCATTGTGGACTGGCTCAAGTCCAAGGCCTTCGGCCGTGACGTCTCCCGAGAGTAGACTCTTTAGACGAAGAAAAGAAAGAGATGAGAGCATAGAGAGAAGGAAGAACCAAAATTGGCGCAGGGAGAGCGGCTGGTTGACCGCAGTTTTTGAAGCAACCACTACCTATTCTATCATGGAGCACATGAATCTCGCATATGCATGACTGCTCGCGGGCGTCTGTTCTGTGTGTTGAGCGGAGACTTGTTTTATCGTTTCTTTTTTATGACATAGAGAAGGCGTCTTTAACCGCCTGGGCTGGAGACTAATAAAAAGCCGGATTGGGTGCGAGGTTAGGATACCTCCTTTGTTTTGTAACTATTACCTGTATTCTTGTTTTCATACATATCACGGGGGTTGGGGGAGACTATGAAGTAGGTTGTTGTGAGAATTGCAAAGGATCATTACATGACGATGTTGTGCTTTGGTCAAATTGCTGTGTCTATCTTCCAAGTAGTGTCTGTATACACGCTGTTTATTATCTGAGGACCAATACGATCCCATGAAGAGTTCTTCACTTGAAGTGAATTCATGTGTTATATATTAGGGAAGATGGAGGACTTTTTGGTGAATTTTTCGCAGCACGAGTTATTCCATGCGGGTTCCCATCCCAAGCCAACATCACTTTCACTCCGCACAGCATCATCAATCTCATTATCCATATACTTACTTCAACTTATCTACTCTCATATCCCATATCTGCATTGGAAAAGCCACACCATAACTCAAATTGGTCAATTTCCTCGTTCAAAAGAAAAATTCCAAAATTCGATTCACTCCAGGGTAGGTATGACGCGTGATTACATCAGCAAGTTGCCACCTTGGCTGGGTACGTACCGGCAGGCGCCATCGAGATTTTCTTAGCGCTAAAAAAAAAACTGCAGGCAAGAAAAAACTTAGGCGCAGACCGAATCCCCCCTGCTTTCCGAATTCCTTCTCTTCCAACAAACATTCTTCAGACGCCAACCTCTGGCTTCTTCTTCTCTTTCATTCAATCTCCCCTCATCGCACAGCAGAGACAAACCATCAGAACCGCTGGTTCTGTCTTTCTGACGCGTTCTTTCTTTTCCCCCTTGTGCCCAGATTCTAGTCACTTGAACCTCTCGAGTTGACCTGATAACCGCGTTTCCATCCAACTTCACAGAAACCCTTTGCGAATCAACTCAAACTCGACAGAATGTCTGGCTACGGCGGCGGTCGATCCAACGGCGGCGGCTACGGAGGCGGCGGTGGTGGTTACGGTCGTGATCGTGGTGATCGCGGTGGTGATCGTGGCGGCGACCGCAACGGCTTCGGAGGCGGTGGCTACGGCGGAGGGTAAGTTGTTTCAGCCTCTCCTTCTCCTTGATCTACGCAGGCTCAAGAGTTGAGATTCTCATCCCTTGGCGATGCTTGCGTGCCAGCTGGAAACACTCGTTTCACTGGCTTGATTGATGGACTTGCACATTCATTTCGCATTTGCAGCGAACCTTTGGCTAACGAAAATTTCTTTTCAGTCGTGGCGGATTCGGCAACGGCCACGGCGGTGGCTACGGCGGTGGTGGTGGTGGTTATGGAGGTGGTTTTGGAGGCGGCGGCGGTGACCGAATGGGCCACCTCGGCGCTGGCCTGCAGAAGCAAGATTGGGGTATGTCTTTCCTCGGTGTTTTCACCGTACTTTGGATCCGTTCCTTCTTTTTCTCTTGCTTCATTTTTTACTAACTCTGGACAATGCAGATCTCTCCACCCTTCCCAAGTTCGAAAAGGACTTTTACAAGGAGGATCCCGATGTCAGCTCCCGCTCCCCTGCCGAAGTCGACGAGTTCCGTCGCAAACATCAGATGACCATCGCTGGTCGTGAGGTCCCCAAGCCCGTCGAAACATTCGACGAGGCCGGTTTCCCTCGCTACGTCATGGACGAAGTCAAGGCCCAGGGCTTCCCTGCTCCTACTGCCATTCAGTCCCAAGGATGGCCCATGGCTCTCTCTGGACGTGACGTCGTCGGTATTGCCGAGACGGGTTCCGGAAAGACTCTTACCTACTGTCTTCCTGCCATCGTTCACATCAACGCACAGCCCCTGCTCGCCCCTGGTGACGGCCCCATCGTCCTGATCCTTGCCCCCACTCGTGAGCTTGCCGTCCAGATCCAGCAGGAGATCTCCAAGTTTGGCCGCTCATCGCGCATCCGCAACACCTGTGTCTACGGTGGTGTCCCCAAGGGCCCTCAGATTCGTGACCTCTCCCGAGGTGTCGAGGTCTGCATTGCCACCCCCGGTCGTCTCATCGACATGCTCGAGGCCGGCAAGACCAACCTGCGCCGTGTGACTTACTTGGTCCTCGACGAGGCTGATCGCATGCTGGACATGGGTTTCGAGCCCCAGATTCGCAAGATTATCGAGCAGATTCGACCTGACCGACAGACTCTCATGTGGTCCGCCACCTGGCCCAAGGAAGTCCGCGCCCTTGCCTCCGACTTTTTGCAAGACTTTATCCAGGTCAACATTGGTTCCATGGAGCTGGCTGCCAACCACAGAATTACCCAGATTGTGGAGGTTGTCACCGAGATGGAGAAGCGTGACAAAATGATCAAGCACCTCGAAAAGGTCATGGAGAACAAGGAGAACAAGATTCTCATCTTTGTCGGCACCAAGCGTATCGCCGACGACATTACTCGATTCCTCCGCCAGGACGGCTGGCCCGCTCTCTGTAAGACAACCCTTTCTGAGAAGTGATTTGAATGCAAAAAAACTAACACTTTTCCTAGCCATCCACGGAGACAAGCAGCAAAACGAGCGAGACTGGGTCCTCGACCAGTTCAAGACCGGAAAGAGCCCTATCATGGTTGCTACCGACGTAGCGTCTCGTGGTATCGGTAAGTATCAGCCCTCTTTGTCCCCCTTCTCTAGCAACTTCCAGCAAAAGCACTTGCTGCATACTTTACTCTCGCGTTTAGGGGCTATCTTTTCTGTGCGCAACTGCCTGACCAAACCGTGTCGGTTATGGTTCTCATTATGTGGTGGAGTCTTGATCCGTTGTGTAGCGTTCCCATCTGCTATACTCGTATTTCCATTCTTGTACCCTGCTCACTCCCGTGGTACAAAGGTGGAGGTTGGCATCTCTTGACCCCGATCAAGCTGTCTCCCCAAGGCTCTTAGTCTCCCTGAAGACCCCCGTGATCACATAATATGTCCCCCTGCAAAGAGGATGGATTGGCATTTTGAAAAAACGCACTTGGATTGGCCCTGGTTTACCAAGGAGTGAAGTACAGATGGACGATGTATCATTATCGCCGTCTCTTCACGTTCCGCGCTGGAGGTTGCTATACATACCCGTATTTCGTTTGCTAACCCTTTCTTTTCGTAATTCAAAGATGTTCGCAACATCACCCATGTGTTGAACTACGATTACCCTAACAACTCGGAGGACTACATCCACCGTATTGGTCGTACCGGCCGTGCTGGCCAGCACGGAACTGCCATTACGCTGTTCACCACTGACAGTAAGTTGGATCCTACTCACAACCTTTTACATTCAACAAGCGCTAATCATGATTCAAAACAGACCAGAAGCAGGCCCGTGATCTTGTCAATGTCCTCCAGGAGGCCAAGCAGCAGATCGACCCTCGCCTTGCTGAGATGGTTCGCTACGGTGGCGGCGGCGGTGGTCGCGGCTACGGTGGTTACCGTGGCCGTGGCGGCGGCAGAGGTGGGTATCGTCGATGGTAGAGCAACAAGGGCAGGGTCGGGAGCTGACCACGGTCTATCAGCCAACTCCAACAACCTTCCACTCGGCAACCGACGATGGTAAGAAGGAAGAGATTCGTCATGTGTTACTTGCATCACTGTGACCCGGACAAGGCTCAAGTCAATGATGACTGCCCATCTCCGGAACGCATGACAGACGTGAAAGGCCCTATGCACTCAAACGGCGTTTGATAGAGGACAGGATTGGTTTCAACTAGACATTGACTCGCATCCCTGCGAAGTCATCGGTTATTTGGTTTTTTGCTGTTGACGGATATTTTGTCGTTTTGCTTTTGCCTCTTTTCTATTTTTCTTTTCTAATGGTTTGAACGTATATCACATAAGGACACGGGAGAAGGTGATCCATTGTTATCAGTCACTTACTAGCCGCCATGGCGATGCATTCATCGACTGGCACAGGCTGCTCAGCCTCGAGGGTTAACATGTATGTTGATAGAGAAAAAAATAACGAGGTCTGGAATATCACGCATTTGACATGACTCTTGTGACAATGAATGAAGCTGTAGAGTGGAAGAATATTATGTGACATGTCGTCATTTGAGAAGAGTGTTTGTGAGACTGGTGGTTTATATCGTAGGTCGTAAACATGAAGTCTCTTGTTTGGTTGATGAATCCCTGAAGTGAGCATGTATATATGATTGGATGTTTCCATTTCAGCTAGTATAATTGAAAGTCGTAACAAAACAGGCTTTTAGGCTCAAGTCGACTGAATGCTAATAACCTCTTCAGGTAGTTGTATCGAGAGAATCCTACGGAAAAAAGTCACATCACATGCTATCAAAAACTACACGAAAAGAACAGCAAATCACGTCCCGCGGTGACGACACGTCGGCTGATCTGATTGCCCCTGTTGAGTGACGAAATCCTGCGGTCCTATCGCCGGTCACCCTCAACTTTTTTCTCTTTTTTATTATCGAATTTTAATATATGAGGTAGAGAGGGATTGGAGTGGAAGTACAGCTGGGTGGTGAGGTGATGGAGGGACGCGTCTGTGCGGGAACGGGAACGCGGTGACGCGAAAAACAATTTTGGGGGATTCATGGTGGTGTTTTTCTTTGCTGCGTTTCTTTTTCCTAATTAGTTTCTTCTTTCTTTCCGGCCTAGGGCTATTGGGTAATGTGTTGAAATGTAGCTCTTTTCACTTTACATTGAGGTCTGTACGATATCATTTTTACTATTTCTTTGTGTAATGCAAGGGACGTGAACAAAGTCCACATAATGGCATCATCGAGAATGCAAGAACAAATAACTCCAAGCAAGGGATGCTCATCTGTCATTACTACACACCAGGATCGAGATCTTTTTGTCTTTGCTTTTGCGCGGATCGCTGGATGCATATACTATTGCTTGACTACTCCGTAGCATCTATGAGTATCATTCTCCCTCCCTTAGTACCTACCGTCTTTGCATGTACATTTTTTCTATAATCTCCTCCTTCATAATTTCACCTTTTGCATATACATTTCCATCTTTTGTTTTACCTCTTCTCTTTTTCTTTTTTAAACAACTTCGCTTCATTAAACAAGGGGTTTCTCTCTGCAGAGCAGAGCTGAACGAAGCTGAGCAAAGCTGAACACCAAAAAGTCCAAGCTCTCTATAAACCTTCCCCTTTCATTTCTCTTCTTGCCTCCTCTTCTATCTTCATCCTTACGAAAAGTAACATATTATTCATTACCAGGATCACTCCGAATAAAAGTAAAATAAAAAAACGCCTCGCCGTTTCAAAAAGTAAAAAAAGACACCCATCAACACAAGATTTGATCATAAATGATAAAAATCCATCCCATCCATGCAAACCCCCATACACACACAAAATACTGCATTCGCCGACCTGAATCCGAACCCGTCTGGTCTTCTTACAAGGGCAACACAGACCAAAGGATAAAAAGCAACCAACCAAGACGTACACGTATACGTATATTTTTCTATAAACGCGAAGCCCGAACCAAAATACCACGTAAAACAAGTAAAAAATCACATCCTTTAAACAGGGTGCCTAAATACACCGCATTAAAGGCATCCATCAATCCATCCATTCACACAAAGACGGAATACAATAGTACTGTACTGTACTTACCAGGCTACTATTTCCCCCGTAAAGCTGCCTACCTATTACTTACAGGTACAAATAAAATCCGTGAAAAACGTAAGAACCGTGATAATCGTAAAAGGGTGAAAAAGGAAAGGTACCAAATGGAAGGAAGAAGACACGCCCTCCCGCGGAAAAGTGAGTTGTTGGTCAGACGACAAGCCATGCCATGTCTGTCTGAAACTTGATTCCGGGCTTCAAAAATATGATATGCTATATTACAACTTATCCTCACAATAGCAAGCACAGGCAAGATAATTAATTAATAAAAGCATCCAAGAATAGAAACACTCACACACTCAATCACATTCACATTCATACTCCCATCACGCATGAGAAAAAAAGACACAGCGAGACAAGGTGAAAAGCAAGATATCGTCTATTCTGTACAGGCTCTACATTACCTACCAAGCCATCAGCCAGCCAACCAGACAAAATCGGCAACAAGCAAACCCCAAAAACAAGCACAAAAAGAGAGGTCAATGCCGGCTGCAGACACCCAAAAAAACGCCCGCTCAACCCGCCCCATGCCCACACCCCGCGCTCTTCAATGACACCGAAAGAAGCACTCCGTAAATCCAAGACATCGGCGAACTGATTCACAAGAGACAACAAGAGCAAGGCCTACGAATATGTCACACAATACCGATAACTTTGGTTGGCTAGAATGCGACCCCAGCAAAAAATGTCGGAGCTGACGAGGTGACCACCAACAACATTTGAACCCAAAGGATGATAAATTACCCTAAACAGAGTGTACTCTTACATTCCAATTACGAGTACTCCGTAAAAGCAAGCTGAAAACGGCAAACGAAACAGAGAATTTTACATTAACATTTCGGAATCCACGGCATGATCAGATCATCTTCATCTAGAGGCGAGAAGAATAATCAATAGTAAAAGCCATCTTTCGTTTCCATCTCAGCTCATCATCTCAATCAACCGAATATCAAAATCAAATGCCTCGCGAACCAAAAGAAAGTAGTACTCATAGCCTACATAGCCCAAAAAGAAGGCTGCATCTCCGGAGTACAATTTCGCTAGAGCGAGCTACTAGGCCTAATCACTCTCCGGACGATGGGCTCAAAATCGCAGCTGAAGCTAGCCCCAACATCTTTTGCTTCTTTAGGCAAGGCATCTGTTCACACCAGAGGCGCATCGCTTCAAGCCATCTGGATTCTAGTTCCCAAGATTCTGGGATCAGCGCAACGTTTTACGGAGTACACAGTCGTCGCAACTTGCTACTAACTAACTACTGTACTACCACCAAGATAAGAAAATGGTAGACGACAGTAAAAACCGGGGAGTTTAGCCCACAGTCCTCTGGCAACAGCCGAACGACGGCCATGACAAGTCGGCAGCAACATCATCTTGTCGTGGCCTACGGGTCATCAATCACATCATAGCCGGAGACCGCCTTTGCTCATAAAACCCTCTCAGCACAAGGTAGATGACGCAGAGGTGACCTTTCTCGGAGAAACGGGAGGGGGTGTAAAAGATACAATACACACACACTCTGTTGAACGAAAATAAAAAGAAAAGAAAAAGGCGAAGGCACGAGAAAGTGACGAGGAGGGGCGGCAGAGGACATCTGCTGAGATCCAACCAGAATCCATTCCTTCGGACTGGGGACCTGGTTGGACGTCTTCGCTCCCCCATTCCATACTGTACGGGAATCCTGACCTGACCGATAACAAAAACGCCTGCAAAAAAAGCAGGCACAGCGGGCGTGGCTGAACAAGAGTCGGGGTCAACAAAAACGACACACGAGAGGCCAGAAAAGATCTCCTCGCCGGCGTGAACCTTTCAGGAAGTGCCCGTGTATGTATCAACGAATAGCATGCCTTCACACCGAATAGGAAAAAGAGATGTTGGATAGAAAAAAAAAATATTCAGGCCCCATTGTCATGCACGTCTTTGCCCCCTCCTCTGAAGGGGACCGACCAGAGAGAAGAGAGAGAAAAAATGGGGGAGCCACATTTTTGCAACCTTGCCCACAGTGCATTCATCATTGACATCCTAGTCGAAAAAGCGATCAGTCAACTCCTGAGGCTGAGAACGAGGGGAAATGGGAAAGAGAAACCTTGCCTGGTCGCCGAACTGACAAAGCTGAATGCAAAGAAAAGAAAAAATCGACCAGGGGTCACAGGGACGAGACCCAAGAGACCCAGCAAAATCTCTCCGCTCGCAATGGTTCACTGCCTCCTCTTTCTGCTCCTCTACGGAGTCCATCTCCGCCTGCGTGAATCAACCATGCCGGGATAGGCGTAGTAAGCACGTGGGTGAAGGTGGCGTTATGCTACTCTACAGGAAGGAAAACAAGTTGGTGAGAGTTGTGAGAAGAGGGGGAAGCGAGAGGTACAGAGTACGGTCAGTTACTCAATACAGTATCTCGTAAACAGTACTGCCGTGCTCTTGTTTCGGCGTTGGGTACTGTAAAAGAAATGAAAGTTTGAAAGAGGCAGCAGCACTTGGTCGTGGGAAGCGTGATCTTCATGCTGAGACGAGACGCGTTTTCGAAAAGCGCACCTCTCACTCGAACCAGGGGGACGGTCAGGCTAGCAAAAAGCCAAGACACGGAAGACAGTTGCCAGGTTCAGACAGGGGGGTGTAGTGACCTGGACCAAGCATCGTGATAGCCATGGGTCAGATGCCTCTCATCAACCTTATATCCAATTGCCAAACTGTCTCAAGCGAGGCCATCCAGTGATTCCCCCTCCTCCTCATGCCACTCGACAAACGAGCGAGACCGCTCTATGAGAGAATAAACAGGATTGACGAAGGGGGTGTGTGACGGGGGTTCAATGCAGGCAAGGGAAAGAAATAGCACGCGTGATTCGGCGGCCGCAGCAACAAGAAAAGACGGTGATTTGATTTGAGGTTTGAGAGCTGTCCATGTAGGCAGGATCAGATGCCTTGCTCCAGCACAGTCGCATCCCCCAGCTGTACCAGGACCGTATCGAGTACACGGCGAACCATGTGCATCGTAGCATTAGACAACTTGACCGTCTTTTCGCTTCCCGCCTCTAGGCTCATGGGCTGAACGACTAGCCCACAAAAAAAAAAAGCAGAGAATAAGAGGGTAACCACAAAAAAAAAAAAAAAAGGCGCGAACACTGGGCGGAACTGAGAAAGAAAAAGGGAAAAAGGCATGCGAGAAGCCAATCAGGGCCAGGGCGAGTCCCAGCCAAGGGGGCCCAGAATTCGGGGGAGCCGAGATGACTCAACAAGAATGGGGTTTAGCAGATGTTCGCCGACGACATGCTTGCAAGTACCAGTACAGTACGCAGATTCTCCACTCTATTCCAGACGATGAGAAGAAAAAAGATCGGATAAGGACGTCAGGAAACATATTCCTTCTCCGTAATGCTGCAGCTGCAGCTGTAGAGGGATGGAGGGAGGAGGGAGGAGGGGGGATATTGGCATGTCACAGTTATCCTGTGGATGGAACCCTCGTCTGGGGGGGGTCAGATATAACTCGTACAGTTGCTGTACAAGTACAGTAGACAAGACGGGGCCGATGAACGCAGCAACGAACAGAATGTGAAGCCAAGGCAAATTCTCCCATTGGCGGCGGGGCGGTGGATGGATGCCGGCATGGGCAAATAGAAAGGCATCAGATGAGTGCGCGCAAAGGGGGCGTCTGCAGAGAGAAGCAATCGTGGAGGCGAGCCATGGGTCTTTTCTGCTGGGCCCCTGGTCGTTGGGTCTTCTTAGTCATGGGAGAGGGGAGCGAGAGAGAGAGAAAGCGCGCGAGGCCTGCTTCGGCAAAATGAGCCTTGAAACGTCAAAGAATCCATGACAACAGCCGCACGGCAGGGATGAGCCAGACGCAGAATCGTGAGGTTGGCAGCTCGAGAGCTCAGCGTGTCCACCGACAGACGTCATCGCACTTCGTAAAAAGCACCAGCCAATATTCTGGATGCGACCCCGTCGAGGTGGCTGAAACAGCATCAAATGTCAAGGACCGAGGCTTTTTTTTTTTCTTCTGTTGTTCTCTTATTCGGATCTCTCTTTTCGTCGTGTCAGTCCGTGTGTGTCTCCAGCTCGGGTCGAGTCTCGAGCATGTGCCTCTCTGGTTCTGGTCCTTGTTCTGGTCCGACCCCTCCCCTCTCCCTTCAATCCTGCACGAGTATAGTCAGTACCGGTACTGCACTGCACGCCGTACATCCATAGGGTTACGGATATGCATTTACTGCTCTCGGACGAGCTGCGATGCGACGGCGGTGGGAGGGTCGAAAAAGTGGAGGGCAAGGGTGGCCGATTATTGCACAGCGACCAGAAGCAGGCATTGCCTCGATGTGCGCGCGCCCTGCTGAGCTGATTTGCTTTGATTTGATTTGCCCGTGAGGCCGTGCGGATAACAGACAGACACCCGGCGTGATTGATGGACAGAAAAAGGAAAAAGAAATCGCCAGCGAAACGGGTGTTGCGTGTTGCGTGCTGCATCTCCGTCTTCGCTCTGCCCAGCTGGATCCAAGTGGATAACGAGGCGAGATGGCGACGTGAGAATTGGCTTGGAGGCGACAAGCTGTCAGCGGTCGGCTGTCAATGTCGCCCACGTACCGGTACTCGCGCTTCGCTCACAGAGGGCCAAGGTACTCGTACAAGTCTGTCCAACGTGCAAGTATGCAGTACCTCGCGCTATCGTCCCAGCGAGCCCCTCGGTACCTCTCTTTAGTGTGTCAGTTCCTAGTCCCGCACCGGTAGCCCAGTGGGCTGCTATGGATCCGGCCAGTGTACCAGCTACCTTATAACGTGACGAGCCGCCCAAGCATGTCATCCGCTAGGCCCGAGGCCCAGGTGGACGTTCTTGTCTCCCTTGAGCCCTTCGCGCTCTCCCTACCTAACAAGTGTGCCATTCTGTGCGACTCGCGCTCCCGTATTCCTGGTACCAGCGATGGCGCCCGCTAGCCTGTCGCTGGGCCAAAAACCCGCCGTTGGTGTGTTGCACAACAGCCGCCCGACGGGGGTGGTCGCAAGTACCTGTACAGTACTGGTTCGTATAGACGCAATCACGATCAAATGCTCGAGGTGAGCTGCGCACTTGGCCAGGTGCGGGTGCATGTGCATGGAGGTCTACTGTAGAGGATGGGATGGGATGGTGCTAAACTAGCCCAACACCCAAGCAGCACGTTCAACTCATGGGCCCTAAAGCTGCTCCGTAATAGCGCGCCCACTCCAGTAAACTTGCGGCGCTAGGGCCTCCTTGGGCCTCCCCTCAGCGCTCAACGCTGCTAGCTGCTAGTACAGATGGCTGCTAGCATCAACCTCCCCAGATCGCCCATGCGCTCAGACTGATCCCTGGGACCAGACCAAAAAGTCCCTGGGCTAGCTCTACCTAGCCTTGGGACTCCACGGAGCCTCTTTCACTAGCACTTACCGGCCACTGGGTTCCTGGGTAAGCATTCAATGGAACTGAGATCTGAGATGCCAACCCAGCCCAGTGCTAGCAGGCTCCAGGTACCTCGCGGCTAGCAACCCCTCCGTATTGCTTTAGTCCTGTACCTGCGCTACGATACACGTTGGGTCGCGGCAAGGCTATTGCTATTCCTGTCAGCGGTGGACAATGCATCGTATCATCAATCAGTCAGCAAGATTAGACACAAGAACCTCACGCCCGTTGATGCCCAGTCGCCGTCTCGTCTGCATACGACACGTCTGGTGTCAATTATAGTACCTGCACCTGTACTGTACTCCGTGCTTTGATTGACATTGGTGCCTATTGCAAGGTAGCAGTAGCAGCAGGCATCAACAGAATAGGAGTGTTGCAGTTGCAGCGCATTGATGCGACATGTGCGGACCAAGCACAGCACACGGTCTGGAGCGACACCATCACATGTCCGGCCGTCAATCATTGATCTCATCAATAGGCACGGCGGCGATACGGGCTGTATTGTGCTCGTACTGCAAATCAACGACACTCCCCACCGCTATGCCTTATCCAGTATGGAGTGCGTAATAAAGACAGAGCAAGCATTTGCCAGCTTCGGAGCAAGTCTGGGCGATTTGCGCTGATGATTCCGAGAGCCTTCGTATCCAAGAGAAATGAGATTTCTTTCCTCTTGCCGTAGGCGACCGTCGCCCATCCGGGGGTCCTTGTCAGCCTGCTCCGGCTCTCGTCCTTACCTTATTCATCACATCTCCTTTTTTTCTTCCCCAGCACACCATGCAGGTCCCAGCTTTTTGCAGAATTTAGGCTTGTCCAACAAGCCCAGATATCAAAATGCGCCCTAGGGGAGCCCAAATCTCCCCTTGTTTAGTCTGCTCCATCGATTCGGGTTTTAAAATTAGGCGGACACTTGTAGCAGAACCGCCTCAACGGCTTCGTCGCCAGTCCAGTTGATCTCGTCCTGCTAATGGGATAGTGCTGCCTTGGTGCGTGGGTAGATAGAATAATCCTGCGGCTGTCGCATCTCGGTTATCGGAGCGTATACGGACAAATGACGAGGCTGCAGCAATCGCCTTGCCCTGTATCGTATATCGCGAGTAGATACGAAATATGTCCCTATTTTCCGCTAGGAGCAACGTCTTACCCTACACTCATGTCAGGAAGAAGAACACGCTCATCAATTGATGCCTGTCTTCTTCGAGGTCCTGGAAATAGTACCTTTTCAATGTGGATAGCTTATCAAAGCGTCCAAGTCGGCTCTCTCCTGAGCTGAACAGCTTTCTAGGATATATCCAACAAGCATGGCAAGGACCATCTGAATCCCACAGGGTGAGCTCGGGATAAGACGAAATAGCGAAAGCCACAGCAAAGTTGCCTGCCAAGGACGAAACCCCGTTACTGGTTCTTGCCCATACTCCTCCTGACAGCTGACGCTAGCTAGCCCAGCGCCAGTCGAAGGCCGTTTTCGCAGATCGGATTAGCATGAAGTAATCGCTCTCCGTTCTGCTCCGTAGAGATCTCAGAGCCCTCGTCAAGTGGGGGAGCTGCTTTTCCCGAAGAGCCATTTTCCAAGAATCCGGATATGGGTACTCGTACGGCCTCATCTGACCCCTTTTGTCACAGAGAGCAAGAATGTGTCTTGATCATCCCAAATCAAGAGAAACATGCAGTATTAGCACATCGACGTCCGTCGCTTAACTGGAAACCCCCCTCTCTCTGCCTCACAGCTCAGCTGCCACGCCCCCCTTGGCTGGATGCCGTGGTCTGACCCTCTCTGCTCATCCATCCTCATCTCACTGCTTCGCCGTCTCGTTACGGGGGGATATTAAAGGGCCTCCATCACGATTAAGAAAATGACGGTGGCTTGAGAGTAAAGGGCCATCCTCACTAGCATTGTCAGCCACAGTGAGCTTGGTGTGCCAGACTAAGTGTATCGGATTACCGCATTGGCTACGCCATGCAGGAAGCTGAACGAGGGAGGGGAGAAAACCGCGTCTACTTGGTAAACGTCCATTTGCGGCTGTCTCAGATGCCCCACCGGAACCATAGCGCCTATGCGATGAATCGTTTTATCGTAATTTGTCAATTTTAGGCACCTTGGCTTGATTGGATAAAAATACGACACGTTCCTTCTCGTGAGCATCGCTGTCCCGGCAGTCATGTAGGAGCGCGGCGGGTTGATTGGAAAGAAAGGGAGGGAGCCAGAGCGGGTGACCTTTTGTGTCGATTTCGGGCCCAGGTCCTGATAACGGCCGTTCTAGCAATAGCATCACAAAGTGAGCTTACGAGCGCTGGGACTGGCACCGCGGCCAGACCAAGGAAGGCTGACGGAGCGCGGCAGCGAAATTAGAATGGCCGTTTTTGTTTTTCCCCAGTCAAGGCCCCTGCGCGAATGGGGGACGTGCGAGCAAATGCGGCTGACTTGGTCTGTAGCCAACACTAACCAGCAGAGCGACGAGATGCTACCATGTTAGCCAGGTTTCATTCGTAAGGGGGTTTGATATTTTAGACCCTTCTGGCTTCGGGGGAGGTCGAGCGGCCCATGTCCTTGTCTAGCTGCTAGCACTCAATGCTAGTCCTTCCCGTGATAGTCTAGCGGTCAGTAGTAGCACCTCGTTGGAAGCTGCCTTGCCGTCCAAACGAGTCCCAAGACCGCATTTGATGCACGATTCGTGAGAGATATTGAGAAGCAGCCAGATGCCAATTTGAGTGAGCACTTCTCTTGGATACGTGTCTTTGCTGGGAGTATCACTCGTGAGCCTTCATCCAAGTAATGTCTCTTGCCCTGGTTTTGGTAACCATTCGTTTGAAAATCTCTTTAGTATAGATGGAACTCGTGCAAGTGAGACGAAGCTAGACACAAGCTTGACATTGTTCCCGGCCGAGAGACTGTGTTAGCATAGCCAGCTAGTGTTGCTGAGCCCGGAATTCAACGTTGGAGCTTCCTTCGGCCATCCTCGCTTGAGTTACATCCCCCTAGCAAAGACCACGGTGATAGACCCCTTGGCAATGTTGCTGGCGTGGACCATGAACCATGACGATAAAGTAATATGAATTCATCACGTCTGCAGTCCAGACACAGTATAAGCGAGGAGCTGGATTTGAAATTATCAACACCTCGGGTACTTGTGTCTGCACGTCATTTTGGATAGACATGGACAGGAATGCCAAGATAGACTCCAGCCAGTATCTGGCTTGGGACATATATCTCCAATATTCGAAGAAATGTGATAAAAACTGCAGTCACTATGTCAAGTGGCAAAAACCTGCCACGCACTCGGCACATCTTGTCCAGACTGCCGGTTGGCCTGGCCTGGTATGTACTTGTAATGCCTAGGTCAATTGGGCGGTGGTATCACAGTCGCCGGGATCCAAACAACTTCGCTCCGTACTCATTGAGATCTTGTTGGAGCGCCACCTGGTCTGGATCGACGCTAACCTTGCTCGATGTCGATGCCAACTCAGCAAAGAGGACGGATTTCCGGCTGTGTACAGTATCACTTTCTTTTCCTCGTAGGTCAGTGGAAGGGAGTCTGGGAGAAAAGGCATTGTGTGGCTCGGTTGCCATCATTCTCGCCTCTTGCTGTTGATTGGGCCATTGGTTCTCAAGTGGCTGTACGGAATAAAGTGGCTGCAACCAAAGTGTCGACCAATTGATGCTTCAGAAGGGTGCCGAAGGGGGTACGTGCTGCTGCGGAGAGGGTAGGTCAGACCATGCAGGCCGCATGCAGAATTTCCCAGCTGCTTCTCCTTTTGCCCGCTTCTTTTGCCCTGCTTGTTTCTCGTCTGTCTGTCTGTGCCGTCCGTCTCATCTTGCAATGCGCTGATGGCTATCGGGAGAGCTCACGATAGAGGGCGTCCCTCAGCTCCCTTGCCTTGCAATCAGGTGATGATGAATTTGGCTCTCCCCGGAAAAGTTGATAGCTAGGCGAAGGGCGGTGGAGTTGTGCGGCTGCGGTAGGGCGGTAGGGATTGAATGACAAGGTATCTTTTCTAGATTGGTCGGCATGCACACAGGATGTCAGAAATGAGCAGCGCCGGAAGGAGTGCAATTTGCCGTCCAAGGATCGCAGTCTACCTGTAACTGAAGAGCTGAAATGCCGTGGCATGTCTCTGTCCAGATACCATGACTCGATCCTCCGGCACGGAGCACACGTCGCACGAGCACGAGCGCGGCGCTGTTGTGACGTGACGCTTGCAACAGAACCATCTATACACGTCTCCAAGGCCAGAGAGCGTCGTACAACACTGAATCAGACATTCATCATCATCGACATTCCCTGCCAATCAGTGGATCTACCACGTGAGGCTACGCCCTTGTCGCATTGCAGGTTCGAGGGGAACACAAAGCTCAGCCATCACACGTGGACCCTCAAGAGGGGCTTCAGTTCAGCCGTGTGCGACAAGAGCTGCCTCGAAAGGGAGGGGGAACGTCGCAGTTCGAGAAGCCAACGACAACACAAGTGATATTGCGGTGAGCTCAGAGTCGACCACAGAGCTGCGTCTCCAGGTTCACCTCGGCAACTGAGTCGGTGAATTGAAAGAGCTGCCAAGTCCGAGCTAACACGCGGTTGGACACAGTGCACAGAGTAGCATTGACGAGAATCTGCAAGCAGTCGGAGAAGGCCTGTTTGATATGTTGCCCCCCTCTCCAAATGCGGTTGTACATGGCGTCTTTGGATTGCACTTCGCTTAGATAACCACCGCTGCCTTGTAAATTTTTATAAAAAATAAAAAAATAAAAATAAGATAAAATACTTTCTCCCTGATGGGCGGGGGTCATTGCGTCTGCGGCACCTACAAGCATATTTATGCTTTGTGGACAAAGCCCCGAGACCACTGTTTTTGCTCTGCTTCTTTTCTTTCACTAGGACAAACTCAGAGAAGCATGGACGTTAGCTGGAGCATCGTTCTGACGCCGGCAGACAGGCCATGATTTGGCCCTTGGAAGCTTGACCAACGAAACAGCGCGACCGTGCCGATTCGGGGTATAGATGGCCTGAGGGGCCATTTTAGTCTCTCCCGAGGATTCGGGTCGATTTGATCTGTTAACGCCTCCCAAGGCTGAGGACGGCGTT
Source organism: Trichoderma sp. BMH-0061 (assembly GCA_030015385.1). Classification (NCBI taxonomy): domain Eukaryota; kingdom Fungi; phylum Ascomycota; class Sordariomycetes; order Hypocreales; family Hypocreaceae; genus Trichoderma; species Trichoderma sp. BMH-0061. The sequence continues at coordinate 3,514,483 of JARWZN010000005.1, forward strand.
AGTTAGGCAAACAAGACATGACAGCGATGGTCATGGCTGGGAAAAAAAAAAAAAGAGACAAATCGACACCCAAGGAACGCTGACACAACTTTGTGCTCTGCGGCTGAGATGCGATGCAAGCAGAAAGAAACATGAGTCAGCGGCTGAAGGGATTGTGCATGATGGCAGCCCAACAAGCGACCTTGACATGGTGGTGTGCGCCGTGGCTTGAACATTGAAATGCAATGGTATGCAGAGAATGCCTGTTGCCTCGGAATCATACGAGACAGACAGGAGACACGGGAGGGAGATGAAGGGGGAGCAAGAGAGAGAACAAGATAGAACAGCCAAGAGGAAGATGGATTCGAAAGATACAACATGATACATGCCTGCCTGCCTGCCTATCACGTCGCGGTCCCTCGCTCTGGATACCTTGGTATTTCTGCATGTATGTCTCAGGTTGGGCAATACACAGCACGGCACAGTGGCACAGGCTGCACCGAACCTTCAAGACGCCCAGCTCGGACACAGAACAGACAGAGAGAGAGCGTGTCTAGGCTTCGTATTCTTCGGTTCTGCCATGGCATGCTCATGCTCGGTCGCCCGTGCCCCCCGGGAAATGCGGGCGGCTGAAAGAACGGTGTCGCATATCAATCAGCAGATAGATGGTGGTTGGCACTCGCTTCTTGTGTCCATGACATCCATCACATCACAGCGCAGGACAGCAGGATTCGACCGGCACGGCGTACAGCTAGTAATACGGAGCAGTAGCCCGGAGTGGCACATCTGCTCCGGGGCTGGTTTCTTGTTTGCTTGTATCTGTACCGACGACCCTGGCGAGAGGCATGATTCAAGGTTGGATGGCTGTCATGGAGCGGAGACCAATAGCCATTTATCCGCATGTAGAACGCAGGAGTGGAGAAGGCGATGCAATCCTCATGCAACTGCAGTCCAGGCCCTGCAACCCATCGCATCATAACGTTGCCGTCGAGGACCTCAATTTTATGCGTGGGTGGAAATGGGAAGCTGCGGGCAAGGAAGAGGAAGAGAAGAGACGAGAGTTGGATCTGCGCACCGACAACGGAGGGGGATAATTGAGTGCCCGGGATTGTACATGTACCTCGTGCAGCACAGAGAATCGCATGTCTACGCATGTACATGTGCACCGCCTTTGCTCGGAGCGCACTCCGTTGGAAGCACCTGCACTTACTTCCATGTTCTGTACAGGTACATCGCGAATCCAACATGCCTGCGATCCTTGACCTCTGTAACATTTGATGTGCATGATGTGTGATGTGTGGTATTTCGAAATAAAACCCTCAGCCCCGTCATTTATGCACCTCTCCTTGGCCGCAAAGTGGCACGCATCCCTCTTTGCCATTGCTGGTGCTCTTACTGTACTCCTACATGATGTTTATTATTAGAGGGCGTCGACTACGAGTACCTTGATTAAGAGTCGTGAGCGGTGCCTGCATTTAGCGACCTATCATAACAGCTGACAGCTCTCGCCTCTTTTATAATATGAACGAATGACATGACTTGGCAACAGGTGGCTACGTAATGGATCAGGCAGGACAAAGGCACTGGCTCGGTCATCGGGATCGTTCATTACTCGCACATGCAATTCCCACTCCCCTCTTTGCCATCTGAGGTGCACATGGCCATGGAAAATGACAGAAAGCTGGAGATGGCCATGGACAGTTGAGAGTCTATCAGCCCAGTAACAGGGCCCTGGGTTCCATGTTGTTGGCCCGGGTACTAGCTATTCCGAGTAGGGTCACGCTGCAAGTAGAAGCTCGAGATAGCATCTCCTGCTAGTGCCAGGGCATCTCTTCCCCCCTAGGCCCTAGGATGGCGCTCCATGCATCAATATAGCTGTCGCCTGCTGCGGCAGAGATTGCTGGGACCCCTGGCAGCGCCCAGAACGGCCGTCGACAGTGCTGACCCTGACCGGTCCAGAGCCGATGCCAGCCTCAGTTGAGACGGTCGAGCACTAGGAGCGGTTCACGGCTTGTGGGAGTAGTAGCGCTTTGCAAAACTAGCGGACGATCCAGGGCAGACGCTGGGGCCACGGGCTGATCTCCAAGCATTGAATCTATCTCTACAGGACAGGCATGCACGGAGCTGGGGGAGACAGGACAGGCTTGACGATATGACGACGATGATGATGGTGACGATGTGCAGGCATCAACAAAAGCGTCGAGGGTGCCGTGCCGCAACGACCATCAAGGGGTCATGGAGGCGCAGATGCCGTGCCGTCTGCTCTTCCTTGATATTCTCGTCCTGACTCTTGTACTCATACACGATACCGCTTCGCTGCCGTCGACAGAGCGAACTTGTACCGGGTACGGCTGCCTTTGGTTGCCCGTGGCGGTACAGCACCGACCTGCCCATAGACCCGGAACCTGCTAGTAGAGGTAGGCATTATTAACGAACCTTGACAAGATCAGAATGCCGTCAAACGAACATCCACATGGTCGGCCGCAACAGCAGGCCCAGCCCAGCTTTGCAGATACTTGGTGCCGACTCCAGACCAGATGGCCCGGCTATCGAACGCCCTTAGCACTGTTACACAAGCGGCTGCGTGGGACGAAAGATGGACTGTTTCTGCGGAGAATATCGTGCCCATACCGTCTCGTACATGTACTTGTGCTGCGGACTGGCCAGCGTGGGCCGCGGCTCGCGTGCGACATTCTCGCTAGCGCCACACTGGAACCATTACCATTACTCTGGGCTGCTAGCCGCTGGGGCCTTGATTACGGTACTCGGGGCTCTCGACTCTTGTCTTGTCTCCTCTGGGTCTGGGGCCACGGTCAGTCAGATTTGATGGACAGCCAGCCAGCCAGACTGACAGACAGACAGATTGACAGACACTGACATGTACAAACGCATTGGGAACCAGCCAAGGTTCCTTTTTTATTTTGCTCTTTTTCCCTCTCGGCGGCCGCGATGGATGGCCGCCCATCAAACGCAATTATCTCCGTTTGCGGCCCTTTGGCCCGTGCTATGTCGGTTCTGTATCTGTACGGTGCGCCGCCTCTCTCGTCTGCCCGTTCTTGTACATACATACGCGGTGCTGTCAGGCAATCAAGCGTTGGCCGTTAATGGCACTACCTCCGGCCTGACATGGGGATGGGCCCTTGAAGCCCCCTTCAGCCCACCCCCCAACGACAGCAGAAGCTCCATTGGTGACATCCTGGACCAGCCAATGCTAGTTCTCCATTGGTCGGGGGCTTGTGATTGGCCATTATTGCTCTGAGAGGAGGAGAGGACAGAAGGAAGTAAAAACAAGAGAGGGAAAAACGATCCATTGATGGGAAAAAGGCGCAGATCTGTTGCGCTCCGCGAGTGCGAGGACCACAAGATGCTCGTATGTGCAAGTATACCCGTTGCTTGAGTACTCTCTGGGTGCGGCCACGGGAAACGCGCACTGTGCTCGTACGTACGGCTTGTACGAGACCGCCCACTTTGTCGGGGCAAGGGTACGCGCGCATTCCACTGCGGCTGGCTTCGAATCATCTCCAGGCTTTCAGCTGTCCCGCTTGCTGGGAGCGTGCTTGTACAAACACAGAGTAGCAGTATCTGGGCACCCACCGAGGGACCCCGGTAGCTGGGAATCGCGTTTGGTTTGCTTGGTATCTCGACTAGTACGAGGCACGGGCGACGTCGCACACTGGAGAGGGGCGAAGTTGTGGTGCTGAAGACTCGAACGTTGACTCGACTCGACTCGACGACATTCGGGACGCGATACCGCACGATACGATTCGATTCGACGATTTGATTTGGATTACTCAGTGTACGAGTACACGTTGCAGGACTTCAGCTTTGCCACATCTGTCGTGTCCGATAGAGCGCCTCCTCTGCCGCCACAGTTTCCGCAGGCATTTGACTGAGCCCAGCTGGGGTTGAACTGAACTGGGAGGGGAAAAGCCGACGCAATAGGTTCGCCCTCTGCAAGGACAGGGAGGGTTATTGGAACCTCATTCGCTGCGTACAGGTACGAAGACGTGTGTTTTTCTTTTTTTGCCTTTGAGTTGGCGTCCACTCTGGGGGTACGGAGTACATGCACTGAGTGTCACCCGCCCACCCCCATCGAATTTTTTTTTTTATTAATTTTCTTTTTTTTACTCTTCCTATGCACTCCTCACCGTGATCCTGCACCAACAAACGCCGGACCCCCCAGTCGTCAGGCAAGGGAATTGATTGATTGATTGACTGCTTGAGTGCCTGCAACGCGCCTCTCAAGCTCCAGGAACGCGCAGACAATTGGCACCACAACAAGAGCCCGTCTCTCGTCCAGACTTTGAAGTGCCGGAATCTCTCCTCCAAGCGCAGAACTCGCTCGCGCTACGACGGAAATAACCCGATTGCCACACCCCCTCCCCCTCAGCATCACTGGCACTGGCACTGGCACTGGGTCAGACTCTGCAGTACTGTACTGTCCTCTCCTTGCTATCGGATCGTACCTCCGCTGGAACGATACTGTGCTGCCTCTGCACTCTGTCTGGCTCCCACAGCGCTGGGTTTCTCGCTTTGGTCGCGCTCCAAAATAAAATAAACCCTGACGCTCTCGTGAGTCCCACTCTTTCCTCCCCAGCCATTGCGCCAATGTACCTGTACCTGTGCCCGTACCTGTACCTGTACCTCCACCCGTGCTGTACCCTCTGCAAGGCCTGTCCATCTTTCCCCAGCACCCCAATGCATTTCATTTTTTCTTTCTCTCTCGTGCGTGGTCCCGTATAAAATTCTTCGTCCCGCACCAACTCGCCCTGCAAAAAACTCGTCGCCGTCATAAACTGACAAGAGAGTTTCTTCCCCTCCCAGAAACCCAAAGAGCCAGACACAAACCTCGCCCCGCCACATCTCTTGTTTCTAGAACTAAGCGCCTCAATATTCAGCCAGTCAAGCCCAGCCCAGCTTCAGCGTCGCGCCCCGTGTCTCTCTATCAACTCAAACGACGGAGCGATTCTCAGCCAGAAAACCACACGCCCCATGGTCCTTGCTCGAGTCAGACGCTAGACTCACTTGGAACCTTGGTACTCACCCATCCCCGGCCTACGTTCAACACTATATTAGTAGTTGGGTCCCCAATCTGTGTGACCGGACGCCTAGCTTTACTTTAGCCCCTTCGAAACTTTGCCTGATCGCGGGCAAGCAAGACATCCCTGACCCAGCAAGATCCGCGCTTCCAAGGACCAAGACTCCTGGACTTCTGGAGCTAGTGCGCATCACGCACCCCAAATAACTCCATCAACCGAGCATTTTTTAAACAGCAACTTGGCAACTTGTCGCTACGGTATACGCCGCTTGCCCCAGTCCGCGCTACTATTGCCGCCGCCGGCGATATTACATATACTAGCCATTGCTGCTTGCGCCGCCACCGCGACACCAAGTGTCCCCCCGGAGAGGAGCCTACTCATCACTCTGCCTCCGGCTGCTACTATTTCTTCCTTCCCCTGCACCATCTTGGAGACGCGAGTGCTTGGAAACTAGTTCTTGTCTGGACGCCGTCTCTTTTTCATTCCACGCCAACCTTGTGTGGAGTTCGGTAGCACGTTCCTGGGCAAAGCCAGCGCAAACCATCAACATCGCGACTTGGAAGTTTTGGTCATCTTGACAACTTCCACATCACGTCGCTGATAACCCTCGCATAAAACCACAAGAAAGAAGGAAAAAGAGAACTTGTAAAGAGTTCTCTACTCGTCTTTGGGCTTCGCCATCGTCGATTGCTTCGAGTGTTTTTATGGACCGCGGTGCCACCCAGTTCTCGCAGTCAGGTTTGCCCTCGCCCTACTCCAGCAGTTTCGGCGACCATCATTCTGAAGGCTCGTCCGCAGAACACGCGTCTGCTGCTCAGTACCCCGGGAAACAAGACTATCCCACCTCTGTGACTCCCACCTCGGAGTACAGCGTCTATCCTCCCTCGGCGCGATCAGGGTCTTTCTCGGCGGATCATATCCAGCGTTCATACCATCCTTCCAGCAGCGCGAGCAGCGGAGGTATGGCGCAACAACAGAACAGTCCGTCTATGCCCCAGCACAATGGGCCTAGCCATCAAGCCCACCCCGTCAATTCTGACAACGATGTGCCTATAGATCCGTCTATTGCGGCTCCGAGTCCAACCTACCCTTATGGGCAGCACTCGCCGTATGCGCCGAATCCTGACATGTCTCATGGCTACTCCCATCAGAGCGGAGGCATGTATGCGCAGCCCCGACCCGACTGGGCCGGCTACAGCCAGCATGGAGCTCCTCCTTTGACTCCCGGCCACCCCGTCTACGCTCAATCCCCAGCGTCTGCTCCCCAGCAGAGACCTAGCCAGGTACGTATATGCGTGCAATGTAGTGTTGGAGGGGTTCGAAGTGGAACGAGAGAGAGAAAAATGTGAAAATTGGGCGGAAAAAGTGGTTGTTTTCGTCGAGAGAGGGGAGAGTCAACTATCCATCTTGGCGCGCATCTGCAATTGAGTAGGCGCGTGCGCGAGAGAGAAAAGATGAATCATTCTACTCGAGACAGAAACAACCTTGTCTGCCCGAGAATCCCCCACAGCCGACTAGCCTTGTTACTAGCACAAAGTACACATACTGACGTGAATTCTACTTCAAACAGGTTTACTCGTTTGTTCCCATCCCCGGCGCTCAGCAGCACAAACGCCCCCGTAGACGCTATGAGGAAATCGAGCGCATGTACAAGTGCGGTTGGAATGGATGCGAGAAGGCCTACGGCACTCTGAACCATCTCAACGCGCACGTCACCATGCAGTCTCACGGCCAGAAGCGAACTCCCGAAGGTAGGTTGCGATTTTCGCACCTTTTTCACCTTTACCTCTTTTGCCCCTCTCAAACCTCTAGCTGCAACTGTTCAACTGCCAAACTTGAAGGCTCAGCCACGTGGCATTGAGAGAAAACTGACACGAACCAATCGTTTGCGAAACACGCCCCTGGGAATATACATGGCTAATAGATGATGCAATATAGAGTTCAAGGAGATCCGCAAAGAGTGGAAGCAGAGGAAGAAGGAGGAGGAGGCTCAGCGCAAGGCTGAGGAGGAGCGACAGAGGGCAGCAGCGGTTAATGTCGCGCAAAACGGTGGTGGTGACCCCCAGGCTCCCGATGGCGCGTCTTCCTCTGGATATCCCACGAGACCTGTCCAGCTTCCTCCGATAGGATATCAGCCCAACCAGTATCCTGCTCCCCCTTCTGGCAATGTTGGACAACAGCCCATGCCGGAATATGGAGCCAGCCACATGTACTCCAACTACCAGCCTCACTCTCCCTATGCTCAGCCCAGCCAGCAGAACATGTATAGCCAATGTACGTCGTCGACCAGAGTTGCAACATGATTGAAAAACCACCCCTCATGCTAATAATCACGCAGCAAATGGAGCGCCTCCCCCAAGCCACTAGATTAATGATTTAGTGAGCGGTTGGTGCCACCATTGATGTGGGCATATATTGACTTTTGCTGGCCGCAAATACCCCTCCCCTCTTCACGCGTTGGACATAATGATTTTTTTTTTTTCTATTTCACCCGGCGGCAGGATGAAAGGGGCTGGATTGTAAAAAACTCGGCCTCTGGAGGAAATAATATCTCTGTGGGATGTTGCCCGGATTTCAGGGTGTACCTCTCGGGGCTTGGGTACTTTGCCGGCCAGCATCTTAATTAAGGCGGCACCCGTGTTTGATTTGCGCTGTTTGAGGTGGTTTTCTTTTTCTTTTTTTGTTCCCTTTTCTACCCATGTTCGAACAAATTTCCTTTTTGTGTGTTTTCAATATTTTCTTCGGCTCTCTCGCACTCCCGCATTTGGGAGGGCATTGGTCTACGGTTACTGGGGGGTTGCATTGGCAGAGGCACTCCGGGGATGGTCGGCTCTTTCATGGCGTGATGCAATTTTCAGGGGCGGTTCGGCGCAGAGGATACGGAGTACTGAAACCACGGCGGGTGAAGCACCAGGGGGTTTTCCCGGTGGCTGGTTCTTGAGGAAAAGAAGCTGCTTCTGTATCGCCGCAAGGCGAAAAACGCGATACGACTTTTGTCAAGTGAAGGGAACGCTCAGAGCGCTGGAAATGGGTGTGTGTCGTAAAAGACGCGAACTGGCTGTGACTCTTGGGCCCTGCGGCGGCAGACTTGATGCAAGCAAGCAAGCAAGCAACCCAGGGGGTGGAGGGCTTTGGAAAACATTTGGAAGGAAAATGAAGGAGAAAAAAAAACGGAATCCGGAAAGAATGGAAACTATTTTACGCCCTTTCTCGTAAAGACATTGCGGCGAAAGAACGATTTGTGTGTAACGCTTGTTTGTAACGTCTTTTTTTCTTTATTTTTTTCTTTGTCGAGAGAGAAGTGTATACGATAGCAGCAACCACCTAAACAGTCATTACTGGTATAATATGTGCGTCGAGAGTTGAGGATAACGATACGATACGATGCTTGTTATATATATAGGTATCATATCATATATATATTATGTGTGTATAAACAAGATGCAATCTTGGCATATTTAAGTGACAACACCAAAGAAACTACATATCCAAGCAACCCTCCACCCGCCATGACGGCGCCTCTTGGACCCTACGCACGTTGCAAGCCTTAATTAGTCTCGCATCAAGAAATCGACACTAAACCAGCGTGCCATGCGGTTGGGACGGACACGCGGCGCCAAGGCAAAAAAGCTTTAGTAGTTAGTGTCGAAATTTAAAAAAGAATTTAGAATAAAAAAAAAGACCCCGTCAGGCTGGGCTTGGGTGTGACAAGCACGGTACGGCTACGGCGTGTGATGTGGTTACACAAGAAAAGACATGGGTTCGGATTTTATGTATTTATTATTTTAGTATTTTTCTCCTTGGTGGTGGGATGCCGTAGTGTGCTGGCGTGTGCGACTTTGCGAGCTGGTGTGGGATTTCATGTGTGTGGATTTGGGACTTTGTGAGGTTTAGGCGATTTCGTCTTATTTTTATTTATGTATTTATTTATTTTATAATTGGTTTGTGTTGCATTGTGTTGGTAGGATTCATGATGCTCGACAAGAGGCGTAAACGAGGCTGTGACGTGGGAGCGTGGGGGAGAAGTTGCCTCGCAAAACGCCGAGCTTCAAAGGGCGAAAGAAAAAAGAATAAAAATAGCAAAGCCACGCGAGAGTGAGACAAAGTTTCAAGTTTTTGTTTTGATGGACGAAGATTTTTTCTTCTTGTGCTACACTTCGGGATGTTGCATGCTTGGGGGTTCTAATTATATATTGACTGGGCTCTTTTTTTTTCACGTTGCCAGTGTGAAGGGGGAAGAGCGCTAGAATATTCGATGCTGGCTTCTTTTTTTGTCTGCGGATTTGTTTAGTGTAACGTGAGGGAATGTGGGTGGCTGATGTACGATTTTTTGCAAGAATGAAGAAAATTCGATCGATGAGACAAATTGTCAAAAGCAAAAGAAGATGCGCAATAGGAATGTACTACATAAGATTAAAAAGAGTTGACGTCGGCTTCTAGAAAAGTCTTGGCGAGATCTACCGCGGGAAGGGCTTGCGGGACGACGCGAAGATGGGAACCTCGTTCGTCACTTCACTCTATCTACATACACCAAAAAGAACGAAAAACAAAGCTTCACACTAAAAGGGGCGTGTGCAGACCAAGAGACCAAAAAAGGGAAACGCAAGGCCCTGTTTTTAACGTTTTGCTCGGGGTCCGGCATAAGTTTCGTTTTTTTATTTTGGTTGGACTTATGGACGATGTATTTAATTTAGTCTTGGGCGATTTTTTTCTGGTCTAAATTGGTTCGGTTTTTATGTAGTACCTGTGACGTGACGAAAGGGTGTGTGTGTGTGGGCGGGTTTTGGCGGGAGGACCGGTTGAAGGGCCCGGCTTGTTGGTGAGATGGATAGTGGCACTAATGAAGATGGAGGTTTTTCTTTTTTGTAGAAGATAGTTTTGTGCTGAGACCGGTGTGATGAAGTAATGAGGTTGGGGTTTTTGATCTTATATCAGGTGGGTTTGGTGAGATTGGCGTTGAAGAGCGCTTACGGCTTGATTTATACTTGCGTGGATGTATGTAATATAGATCACTATACGGCCCGAGTCTCAAAGATGTAGGTGTAGCAATGAGATCTCCGAGGATAGTAGAAACAAGCAAAGCGGCCGGTCGTTGGTCAAGACAATCTGCAACAAGGCTGGACCCGTGGTTTTAGAGTGCTTTAGGACGGGTTTTGGACGGCTTTGTTGGATCGCCTGGGTTGGGTTGCATAGTTTGCTTTTAGTGGGTGTATGATTTCGAAAATAAAAAGCAACTAAACAGATGGACGGTTTCTGGAAGAGTGCTACATGTATGCTAGAGGGCCGGAGGAGGGGCAAAATGGGATGGTAAGAAGGGCGATGATGCAGACTGCCGGATGCTATTTGTATAAGCCGCAAGTTGGAGTATAAGCCTCTTCATGGAAAACTGATCTCAAACGACTTGGTAATGAGATGATGCTCATGATAAACAGAACAACTGAACTCTTTTTTCTACAGACTAGGTCTACAGAAATTTAATGTGAATTCGAGTCTTTGTTTCGAGTTATGGAGCCATCGCAGCCAAACCCCAAGACGCACACGCCTCCCTCCTCTCGATAGCCTCACCTCACCAACAGGAGCCTAGCATTAGCACAAAATCCACCCACGCCTACAACCCAGCCAAGGGGGCAAAAAAGGGAAAGGAAAAACAAGAAAATGGATGTGACAGCGGGTTCGGCACGCAAAAGGCGGCGGCCGCGGTGGGAACACACCAGCACAAACCGCCCCCCTTGCCAGGAAAGACTAAAGCATTAGAGCATAGATTTCGCCTTGCGCTTTTCTCCCATCGTTCCCTTTTTTATTTGTCGTGCGACGACATTTTTTTCTGCGCACCCCTTGCTTAGCGCCTTGCACTGTGTTGCTGTCAGTGACCAGGGCGGAAGTTTTTAGGGGGGAACATCGTGGGTGTTTTGTTGTTTTTTTAGTGCGATCTGGGGAAACATGGTGGTTTATACGAGATTTATGTTGGATGTCATGCTGCGGAGGTTGGTAGGGCTGTGATGGACGGGGTAAGGAGGGTACGTAGATTTCGATGTGTTGAATGTGGTTCGTAAAAAGCGGTGTCACTTTGATAAACAGGATAGATGTAAATCTACGGCACTTTTTGATTTTCATATCAAGTTTTCAGCTTGATTCGCTGCAAGCGCAACGATCCCGAGACTGCCGCTTGTTCTCTCGACCAAACGGGACACAAGAAGCTGACTGGTACCGAAAACCCGTAAGCACTGCCCCGAGTCCCCGAAGCAGACCGCGAGAATGATGCGAGATATCCGATGTGCGTATTGTGTTAGTAGCTGCGGGTTTCCCATGTTTGATAGGGAGCGTCGCCCCTTCAGACGGGTTTATGCCGGTCTATCCGGGTGATCTGATGATGGCATGGACCCTGGAAAGTGTTCGCTGCGGGAATCAGGAGACGCTTGTTGGGCTTTGTGAGAGTGCTGACATGGTGGGCGGAAATGCTGCTCTTTGGTTTTTTTGGTTTTGCTGGGCTTGGTGAACCACCACTTGTCTTGTCGAGTAGATCCTTTTTGTAGAGGAGAAGAAGGAGGCTATTTCTTTCATTTTCTTATTATAATAATGAATTATGATAAATTATTTTTGATATTTCCACAAGTGATGAAACAAGGAGAGCCAGCGAGTAGATGATGTTGTTGGGCAGCTGGATGGTGCCTCTCGTGAAGCTACTCCAAGGTGTATCATGTAGATGTTCCAATACATGCGCATGTACAGCTACACTCGTGTCAAACTCCCAAAGACCCTTGAACATCCCCATCTACCCCTGTCCAAATGGTACACATCACATCTTCTCTTATTCCAAAACAAAACGTGGAAAACAGATGGCCTAGCCAAAAGGCTAAATTTAGTCGAACCACCACGCGCTTCTTATTTTAGCTGCTGGATGGACCGACACCCCCAACACTAACGATGTCTCTTGGGAGGTTTTTTTGTGGAAAAAAGACACCAACCGTCTGGCGTGCTAAAGGCGCGTAGTGCGAGCTTGGCTCCAGGGCCTGGGTGAAACTAGTGGCAGTGACAGACTTTGTCTCTGTGCCTTGACAGAGCGGCAGCTAAAGGAGCTGGTTTGAGGGACTAGCAGTGACGGGCTTGGCTTGACGTTTTGTCGTCGTTTCTTGGTGTTGCTGGTGTATCTCACACCCTCTGAAGCTGTTTCCTATCTAGCGCCTTGTCTTGCTTGGGAGGTAGATATTAGTAGATATGAAATGATGCGTATCACGTATACCAGCATCCTTCAAATGCAATTTCACCTCATATTAAATTCATTCGTTAAATCTTCCTACGTATCTTGTATGTACTTCAATAAATTGTCCTAAATGCAGCTCAATAGGCGAGCTGTTGTGCTGCCTCTGTCTGGGCTGGTGTTGCCTGCCAGATAGCTAAAGCGGGTATAGAGCGGATAACGCCACCAAACAATTTGCACGTCAACCTCACACCTTCCATCACGGCAATCCAGAACTTCAACATCGTCTTTCTCATATCAGACGCAGCGAATACTTGATCATCACGATATCGGTATATCTTGATAAAGTCGCACTATCAAGTTTTGTTTACGATAAGAGCTTGCGGAGACACGCACAATCACGCCTTTGCCCCGCATCGAGCTCCAGTATCATCATCTATCAACACCTATCTTACCAGCAAAACAAAGCACATACCACAGCCGCCATCACACAGCAGCAAGTATAGCATTTGCACAAGCATGGCTGGCGAGAGGCCGTTCCCGGCATCGCCTCTGCCTATAGGCGGGCCGAGAAAATCCAGCTCGGGTGCTCGCTCAATAATGTCCCCCAAGTCGGTTTCCGTGCTCGGCGCCCATCCTTATGGATCTCTTCATGTTGTCCAACCCGACGAGCCCATGGATATAGAGGAACGGCAGGATAGTCCGCCTCCTCCTCTGGANCCCCCTGAGAACATGGATAGCCGAAAACAAGTTCAGTTTAGCGATGCTCGGACAGAGATCCGAGACGACTCATCGAGTCTATCAAACAGTGTGTCCATGAGCCACTCCATGGGCGGAGGAGACGTGGTCCTCATTTTGGATCTGCCCGAAGTCTATCTTGTGGGATACGATACCACGTCATTCACTGCCAGACACTTTGGAGGCATCAGGGATATCCCGCCCGGCCCTCATTTCTTCTGGGTAACCCATCCCGATAGCGGCGCCGTCAGGACTGGTTTTTGGATTGTATCGTCTGGCACAAACAAAGTCCATGTTTTGCAATGGGACAAGTTCAACGAGACTGTGCTTGAACCATCACGAGCAGAAGCCCGGATCCAGGCCGAAAATCTCGACAGTTTTCATGACAAGCTGGTCCCTTATAATGACCCCTCGTCCGTAAATCCAGAGGGAGAGAAGCTTGATACAACCGTCCAAAAGGCAGCGAATGAGAAATGGAAGATATGGAAACAGTTATCTGGGCACGTCATCGAACAGGTGCTCAGCCGTGTTACCGGGCAGCACGCCAGCAGTTGGCACGTTGATACAACGGATCGTGTCAAGGGAGCTGTCCTTTTGGGCGCAGAGATGGAGCTTGAAATAAGATTCGCAAACCATGTGCTTCAATCGAGAGAACTCAACTTCAGCTTCTCGCAGCACTCAAAGACGTATTCTGCTAATACTCTTGGGGCCGCTCGAAGCTTGGCTGCTACAGATGCAACGTCCTACATGATGTCTGTCATGAGTGAACCCAACAAGGAGCTAGCCGACGTTGACGTTGTGGGAGAGCTTCAGTTTGCCTTTATTGTCGGCGTACACCTTGGAAATGATGCCTGTATCCAGCAGTGGTGGCATATGGTGCTCAAGCTCATCCTCAAGGCATATCTTTTGCCGGAGTACCGCCCAGTTCTCGCTGCTAAGCTACTGCAGACCATTGCCGCGCAGCTTCAATACAGCTCCGAGTGGCTGGACGAGTCCATCATGGACTATAGCGGCTCCAACAGCCAAGAGCTGAGGCTCGCCCTCATCATCTACAAACGCCGGCTGGAAGAGGTCCTCAAGAGCCTCGGCACTGACGCCACACCCGAACAGACCAAAGTCGGCACCGCGTTCGCCAGAGTGGAAGCCGAAGTCGTGGCCCTCGGGTGGGATCTGCATGCCGACTACCTGAGAAAGGGCAAAGTGATGATGGAAGACGGCGAGGAGGTCGAGGTGGAAATGGCGGAGCTGCAGGCTGAAGACGAGCGTGGCGAGTGGGCGCCTGAAGTTGTTGAACTTGACGAGCATGGACGCCAGCGGGACTTGGTGTCGTGGAACGATTAGAGGTTTCCGGCCACGGACGGGCGTGAACGGGACGAGAGGCAGGATGTTAGGCGGTCTGTGGAGGAGCCGCGTGAGAAGCATGTTGGGTGGATGGGCTGGAATGGGTGGTCGAAATTGGTTACGGGGAGGAGGATGAGTGCTGTGAAGGAGGCAAAGAAACGGATGATTTTGTCAGATTCTCCTTGAATGGGGGTTTTCTGAGTTTGAGTGATTGTTTATCTATGCTTGGCGTTTGGGGACTGGCCGGTTGTACATGGATTGTATTCGGTATGGGTTGGGTAGATTGAAAAGTGCTAGGGTCGTTTGGGTCTATGGAGGTTATTGAGCTCTACTTTGATGGATATCCTTAATCAAACCTGTATGTCTATTCGATTTGCTCTTTGAGCTGGGGTGCTTGAGAATGTGTACCACAGACTCTTCATTCATGGGAGAGCAAGAGATTCCCCTCCTCTTTTGGAGAATATAATATATTGATTGCTTTTGCTTTATCTTGTTGGAATCATGGGCAGCACTGGCCTTGAAGCTCTTCTATACCAAGTAAAGCTAGGCCCTCCTGTAAATTGGTCAGTATTGTTGAAATGTGGAAAAAAGGGATTATTTTACAGGATGCTATTGAGGTTTATATTTCAACAAGTATCCTTGCTAAGAATGTGTGTGTTGACAATACATTGAGCCTGAGAATGGTGTGGACATCTCGAGGTGGATCATCGTTGCTATGCTCTGATCAAAGAGCATGTACAGACGGATCTGAGGCCATCATCACAATTGTATCTGGGTATTCACATGTAGGAATTTGTTTGCTTGTTAGGGGCTGGATAATGGGTTGAGTATTCGTTGATGGATTGCTGCTCGTAATTACTGATTCATAATGCCTCTCGTGTCGCGATATTTTGCCAAATCTATGCAGGAAATATCTTGGTAAAAGAGTTATCTGTCGGATTCTAGTGGAGGTGGAATCGACCTGCTGATATCTGGTGTTTGGCATCTTTCACATCATTGGGATCTTTTGAAGACTCGTCCTTGGCAATTGGATCATGGTCATCGATTATCAAATTGTCGCGCAGCCCTCGGTATGTCTGGCATAATTATGAGCAGATATATATGGCTTCATAGGCTTGCATTTCTCATCTTAAGACTGCGTGACGACCCATTACGCGCCACGTCCCTAGAATACACGCACACGCAAACATTCACATACACGCACGTCTCTGCTGCACTTTGTAAACGTTTGAAGATTTCATTAGCCTGCCAGACCCGTTACAATCCGCCCAAAGCAAGGCCATGCAAATGCCAGTGGGAAACCTATCCCCGTGCCAGGGAATATGCGACTCCGGCCCCTTTTGTATTCCACATCCTGAAAGCTGCAAAAGGAACAGCAGCGCAAGATGCTTCTCTCGACCATTTCTTCTTTGTTCCTCCTCGCTTCTCCCCCGTTGCCAACTCCCAACAGCGCCAAAAACGCCACCAGCCCAGCCAACCGTTTATCGGTAAGACTTCTGGTACCTGGCACGAGCACCGGGACCACCAAACTTCTTGGGCTCGCAGCGGCGGTTGTCGGCGACCAGCAGGGTGCGGTCGAACTGGACGAGGGCCTGCTTCAGCAGGTTCTTGGAATGCTCGTCGACGTACTTCTGGTAGTAGGCGATGAGGGACTTGGCGATGGCCTGGCGGATGGCGTAGATCTGAGAAGTGTGACCACCACCGGTGACGCGGACGCGGATGTCGACGTTGGCAAACTTGTCGAGGCCGACAACCAGGAGGGGCTCGTAGACCTAAGGGGAGCAGGAGTCTTAGTATATGCGTTCTTCTCTCGTGTTGTTCCGTCATCTCTAGCAATTTGTGGTCGTCTCCAATACCATCTGCCAAGTGATTCCCCTCCAACTTGTGTGTTTTTCAATGTTTGACAAGGGTTTCGTCTCGGGATGAATTGGAGGCGGCCACAGAGCTTTTCGAATCGCATCGGAGAGGAGTAATAAAGAATTGCGTGCGTACCTTGAAGCGGAGGATCTCAGGCTGGACCAGAGACAGAGGTCGGCCGTTGACCTTGACGAGACCACGGCCAGCCTAGAGAGCCAAATGTCAGCATTTCCACATGTCGATATGAATCCTGAAATCTCGAATCGGCGCCCATCTCTTCAAAAAACAAAGAAAAATTCCTCCATGACGTCTGCCCACATCTCCCGTTTTTGCACATCACATCCCCATCTCCAAGTCCCTCCCTCCAAACCCGTATCATCGCTCTCGTTCTTTCGTTTCCACTAACCTTGCAGTGGGCGACGGCAGTGGCCGTCTTCTTCTTGCCGAAGCATTGCACGCTCTGAGTTGACGACATGGTTGCTGGTGGTATGTCTGAGTTGTTGCGTTGCTGCAGTCTCGCTTCGCTTCTCGTCGTGATGGTGCTGGTCCCCTTTTCGCCTAGGACGGATTTTTTGCGTCCCGGCCACCAGCGCCTCCAGCGGAACAGCGCGAGGGTTTGTGCCCTTAATGTGCGCTATCCCTCTTTGGGCCGCACGACAAGCCTTGCTGCAACTTTTTTTTTTTTTTTTCGCAGAGGCAGATCGGGGTACGTACTGGTGGGTTAGTGGGGTTCCGCAGCTGTATTTTTGGTGCGCCTGCCAAACAAAGTCGCAGAAACCGCATGATCGCACCGCCCACACGTGATGCGTGCCCTAAACCCTTTGCCTTAGTGTTACCGATTGTGGCATCCGCCAAAATTTCGCATCGAGTGAAGCATCACGCCGGACATAATCAACCACAGCCCGACTAAGCCGTCAAGGTACGTTCATGCCGATTCAATTTCTCTCGCGAGATCCTCATAGTTACGGAAATCTAACGAATATCGCTTTTCCAGATGGTCGCCGCCAAGAAGCACGTCCCCATCGTCAAGAAGCGTACGTCAATTTTACCACGATTTGAATGAGAGAAGAGAAAGATCCTCGAGATACGGTCGCCCTCGCCTTTTTTGCCCTATTTCCTCTTTTTCCGACTGCCTTCGATAGCCCACACGACGAATGGAGGAAAAATTTCTACGAGAACGACATTGAAGCGCAGTTGGATTGGTTTGAAATAGGGCAAAAGAACGAGAACCCCGAATCGAGCCTCTTTCTCCCTCTTGTTCTTGCAAAATCAAGGCGTTGGAATACGGAATTAACTAGGAACTTGCAGACAAGACCACCTTCGCCCGTCACCAGAGTGACCGGTTCGATCGTGTCGGTGCCAGCTGGAGAAAGCCCAAGGGTATCGATGGACGTGTCCGCAGACGTTTCAGGGGCACTATCCGCATGCCCAAGGTGCGTCTTTGCCTANNNGGCGGGAGAGGAAGAGGAGCAATCTCTTTCTCCCGCTGGAAGAATTTCAATTCAAAGGAGCAGAAAGCGCTGACGTTGGATACAATGATAATCGGCTATGGCTCCAACAAGAAGACCCGTTTCTTGACCCCCTCCGGCCACAAGGCTTTCCTCGTCCACAACGTCAAGGACCTTGAGCTGCTGCTGATGCACAACCGAACCCACGCTGCCGAGTACGTCACTCTTTTATTCTGTCTCTGGAACACTCCCCCGACTAACCTCTTTCCCATAATTGCCAGCGCCGTCTCATCCCGAAAGCGAATCGACATCATCTCCCGCGCCAAGCAGATCGGTGTCAAGGTCACAAACGCCAAGGCCAAGGTCACAACGGAGGTCTAAATTTAGACCTAGGCGTTTACGGGGACTTGAGAGAGAGAGGGAAAGTTCTGTC
Source organism: Trichoderma sp. BMH-0061 (assembly GCA_030015385.1). Taxonomy (NCBI): domain Eukaryota; kingdom Fungi; phylum Ascomycota; class Sordariomycetes; order Hypocreales; family Hypocreaceae; genus Trichoderma; species Trichoderma sp. BMH-0061. The sequence goes on from JARWZN010000005.1 coordinate 3,532,516, forward strand.
GGTATCATCAGGTGTGGATGTGACGATAGAGAAAACAAAAATAAAGCATTTAAAGCACACACAACAACGGAGAACAAAAAAAAGATTAAACAGTTCACAAAAAGGCTTTTGTTTTGGCACTCCTGTGTTTGTTGTCTTTTTTTTCTTCTTCTCAGAACTCTCCGGGTTTATCGGGTTTTTTTATCTCTGGAAAGGAGGGGGCGCATGCAGACTTCCATTGCTGCTGTCTTTGTTTTTTGAAAGAGAGGTGCTACGGGTTGCTTTTATTGCCATGCGCGCATGCATGCTGCATTGCGGCGGGAGAGGGGAAGACGTATTGTCCAACTGCTAGGGAAAATATGACGCACCGTTGACGACAATTATGAATTCTGATGCCCACGATTGCCTCTGTGATGTGTCGTTCCTAGATATGTTGTTTGCATGAGAGAGCATGTGAGAAGACAGCGAGTCTTGATCGGAGAGATCAGACCAGAATATATTGACTTCATCTATCAGACAAGATGATATACTGCAAGCTCTTGGAAAGAAGACACTCGAAGAACATCAAAGAGGCTCAGTCTCCGATCTTTCAGATCTTGCCATGGCCAACCACGAATCATCAACTTCCTAGCAGCTATTGACCATATCCCTCCAGCTACTCGCTTCTTCTCTACCAAGCTACCATATCACCCAAAACAATCACTTACAAATACTGAACTGAAAACTCATATATCAATCCTCAGTCCCCATCAGTCCATCATCAACTTCAACAACCCCACTCAAATCTACCAAAAATTCTCCATCATGATAATCCACTTCGTTGTCTGAATCTATCCACATAGTTAGTAATCCAGTTGACTAGTCCCCTCACCAGCATTAAGTCTCTCAGTATCGACAATTGAGATAGTAGTTGAATGAATTACTCTATAAAAAGCAAACATCATAATCAAATTCCTACAAAATCACGTCCGACGAAACTCAATTCCTCAGCTGGAGAAGAAACTTCCATCACTCTAAATAATCCAGCTAATTCTCTACATCTACACTTCGCTCTTCACTCTTCACACTACAGAGTACATACATCATATAACTTCTCAGTAACGCCCCTTTACAGCAAAACAACAGCAAACTAACCAAGGGCACGTCCTCATCACCATATCGTAATCCCAATTAAACGAAGTCATTCTTTGAGGGTAGTATTTCTTCTTGGAGTTGCAGGGTTGGGTGGCGTCCCGTGTGCAAAGACTTAGCAGGATAGATGCCTCTCTCTATCCACCCCTATCTCCTTGAACAAAGTCATCTTTCACAACTCCATACGCATTCCAAAACCAATCTCACATCTTCTACATCACTGTACGCCAACTCATCCTCCTAGAACAACAACAATAATACAGCTACCCTCTCTAAAAGTAAGAACCTCATCATCCTCCACAAGTCTGCGTCTATATCCCCAACCATTCTCTACAATAATCTCACCTCCGATTATCTCACATCTCACAGTTCGCCAAAAACAACGAGAATCACGCAAATATACGCAATATAAGAATCACAATCATCTCTTCAAGAAGCTAAAAACTAAAACAAAAATGGGTATCATCACCCTACACTTCACTTCCCATCCTCTCCAAACTCTCCTCCCCCTCTCTCCTCTGCTCCTCTCCTCTCAATTCACCCACAGCACCACCAAAAAAATACACTACTACTACAAACACAAAGGCACAAAAAGGGTATTAGGGATTTAAAAAAGAATCCCACATCCCATCATGGAAAGATGTTCTCCCCACAGGGATACCAAAGAACAGAAGATAGAAGAAAAAAAAAATAAACCACCAGGGTCTATCTAGTCCATCACAAGAGAAAAATGTATCAGTATCGGCTATGCTTTCCCATCCCGCTCCTCCAAACACACACAAAGAAAAGAAACCGAAAAGCAAGAGAAAAAAATAGAAAGAAAAAGAAAGGGGGAACAGAGTCAAAAGATTGCAGGCAACCACATCGTACAAAACACAGTCAGTCAACACAACCAACAACACACAAAATCGAAAACAGAAGAAGAAAAGGAGACATAAATAAAGTTTAAATACCTGCCTGACCAAAAGCGAAAATAAAAAGGAAGAAGCAGCCTGTAAAGAATAATTCCATCCCCTCCTATCCCTCCAAATTTCTCTCCGAAAAAAAAAAAGACAGCCACGCCTTTGCAGTGCCTTCTTTTTTACCAACCGAGTAAGAAAATGTGTATGCGAAGGGGTGGTGTATATCTCATCATGAAACATGTTGACATGACAAATGAAAAACAGAGGCTCCAGCTTCATTCAAGCTTTAGATGAAAGACGGGAGGAACAAAAAAAAAAAAAGAGATTTTGAGGGCATTAGCCCAAAATAAAGAACAAGAAGAAGAACAAGAAAGCATGCGGTGCATTTGTCGCATTCAAATTTCGTCGTCATGTTGGAAAACTCTTTTTTCTCTTTTCCCCCACTGGATTCCCGCAAACGCCCATGATGGCTAAATCTGGTCCGACAACAACAACAACAAAAGACAAAAGATTTCTCATACAAAGGATGAAGATGACAAAGCCGTGCGCTGCGCGACGGGATGAGCGTGAATCCAGCAGCTGAATTTTCCTCCAAAACAGCGATCAACGTGTGGGTGGGTAGAATATAGGGGGCCTCAAGGCTTCCCCTCGAACAAAACATTATGTACAAGTAATAAGAAGGCGTTTATTTCCGCGTTAATTCAGCGTGATCCTCCTCGAGTGCGTTGTTTCCTTGCCAGCCAATCCCCAAGCATGTTGTCAAGTTGNNNGCACGCTGTTAGTTTTTGATTCTCTTCGCATAATAAGGCGATGTCACTTACCGTTGTTATCTCTGCCAACTTGGCATTCTGCTCCCGGAAGAGGGGACCTACAACCGGATGGTCGCTGCTCGCGGGCACCACGTCCGTTTTGTCGTACACCACGACCAGGAGATCGCGGATATGGTCGGGCTCATCAAAAAAGGCACGAAGCTTCATGTCGTCCCAAGCCGGCTCCTTGCTTCCCGTGGAAGAGGAGCTGCTCTTGGATCGATCCTCCGCAGTCTGGGTAAGCTCCGGAGAGGGCGATACAGAAGGTGAGCGGTCCTCTGGAGACGAAGTGTCTACCATAAGAGCGGGTGGCTCTGATGAAGCAACCGGAGACACGGGAGATGGTTCCGCGGCTGGGCGAGTCTCTGGCTTGGTTGGGGGTTGCGGTGAAGGGGAAGGTCTGTAATTGGGAGAAAAGGGATTGGTATCGGGGAAAGAGCCCGGGATGATGGGCTCTTCCACCTCTTCCTCCTGGAATGCCTTGGGGGCCTCGGGCTTGGAGCTGTTGGGCTGAGGCATGCGATCCAGAATATTTTCGCCGTCATCTGACTCCTCATCAGAATCGGATAGATCCAAGTGGTTGAGTGCACGCGGTGCGGTGGCAGATCTGGGGCTGGGAACCACCTCGCCTCGGCGGGAGGTAGGAGAAAGCGGCTGATCCAGAGATGGGCGGCCGCGAGGAGGCTGGTGTGATGGGACTTCATGCGTCTCGTTCGTTTCAGGGTTGACGATGCGCATCGAGGGCGGGGGGACATTGGAGACGTCGTTGATGCGGCTTTCCGCCAAGTACGAGGCAAGCTCCACGGTGGAAGCCTGGGGCGCCTTGTTGTTGACGGTTGGCTCGATCCGGGCTTGAGGCTTGTGCAGCTTGGCCGGCTGCCTGGCCTTTTCGGGAGATGAATGCTCCTCTGAGAAGCGCTCCTCGCTGTCGCGGGGCTCGCTCTCGAGCCCGTTATCGTCGGGCGACCTCTTCTTGTCTTTTCTCGAGAAGAGGCCTCGGAGACCACCGGGCTTCTTGTCCTTGTCCTTGTCCTTTTCCTTCTTGTCCTTGTTCTTCTTCCTGTCCTTGTCGGACATGAGCTCCTTTTCGAGTCTGTCCAAGCTTGTCCGAGACTTGCCGACAGAGTCGGTGGATTCCCGAGGGGCGTCATCCCGCAGCAAGTTAGGCGTAAGGGTGATCTTTTTGGTCTCGGCTGTTTCGTCCTTAAAGAAAGAGTCGGTGTTCCTGATGTTGCCGTTACGAGATATGCTGGGGCCCTTTTTCTCTACAATGTCGAGGCTTCCTCGGAGATCTTCCTCGTCAGAGGACTCGTCTAGTGTCTGATCCGATGGCTTGGGGCCCTTGGATGACTTGGTCTTGAGTGGTTCCACTCTGGCGCTGTCATCGGCAGGGTCGCCATCGGATGTCGACTGTTGCTTTGTCTGGGTAGCGTCTAGCATCTCGTCAAGATCTTCCTCTTCCGAAGAATAGTCGTGGTCAGAGTAGTCGTGATAGGTGGGCTCTGCAAAAGCGACTGTTGCCTTTTTCTTGATGCCAATGGAAAAGCCAGTTTTTGGTTTTTGCACTTGTTGCTGATCGGTCAACATGGTGGCGGAGAGCTGGTAAAACAGNNNGTTATAACAAAGGCTTTGTTTTCCAGCATGGAAGGGACTGCGTACATCAATGTTCCTGTGCTTGTTCAAACGAGCGAGCCTCTCGGTAGGCGTCTCAATGTGTTCGGCTGGCAGGTAGCCTGAAACATGNNNGCCAACGTGGATGGATTTCTCAAAGTAGAACCAAGCCGTCAACGTACCAATGCTGCTATCCTTGACTACCCTCACCAGCCACCAATAGCTGTTGCTATCGTCTAGCAGAACCATGGTGTCGCCCTTGGTTGCATTGGCTTGGCCCTCGACGGTGGCCACAAAGGTGTGGAGGGCGTAAACGAATTCGAAATCAATGTCCTCTGGTTCATGTAAGCATTCTGCCGCCCAACCATATTCAATGAAGCGTGGATCATCAGGGAGGGAAAAGTCGGAATCATCATCTTCTTCAAAGGACTTGTTGTAAGGTATCGTGAGCGACATGTCGGGGTCACAATCTGCCTCGTGCGCGCAAAGGTGACGGTCGTTGCAGTCAAAGTCACAGTCGCATTCCGCGAAATACGTGTCGTCCTTGGCAACGAGAACATGCTGACTGTCGGGATCGTGTGCCAACGCGTTGCCATCCTTGTCCACCGCTGGATCNNNGCCTTTGGTCTCCAAGCTTTGCGTCTCACTGCCGTCGTCTGACTGGCCAATTACGTAGCTGTCGACGTGTCTTTTGTCGCCGTCTTCGTTGTCGTCGTCGTGGCTGGGGCCCGCATACTCACCCGAGAGAAGATGACGATGGGCATTGCGATTGTGCTGTAGGGAATCTGTGTCTGCAGTGCTGGGAGCTGGAGATGGGGAGGAAGAGTGAGGGTGCGAGTGCAGTGACGTCCAGGGGGTCCGTGGGATGCAAGATAGGGAAGAAACTCGCCGCGGCCAGGCCACGGGAGTGACAACAGAGCTGCACGCACCATCTTCGATGGAAGGAGAACTGGAGATGCGATCCATCATGTCGTCATCGAGGTCGCCATCCTCCTCGATGTCGTCGTCGTCGGCCATGCCGCCATTCTGGGCGACGGCCAGCGAGTCCTGCTGGTGCTGGTGTTGCTGATACACGTCCATGCCGTCGGCAATATTTTCAGCGTTCGGTCGGCCGTTGTCTGTGTCGGTGGCAGCCCAGGGACTGCGGGATTGCGCGATGGCGGTCTCGTGGGCGACTTCGCGAAGGGTCTCGGCCTGGTGCGGAGCGAGCAGCACAGGAGGGTTGGAGAAGGGGTTTCGGGATATCGTATGACCCGTAAGACCTCGGGGTGCGGAGTGATCCTGGGTCGACGGGGCGTGGTGATGTTGCAAGTCAATCGTGTCTGTATTCGTGCCAAAGAGGGAGAGAAGGGCGCTCGGTCAGTCTCGATGGGCGTTGAGTGAAGCAATCAATGCTCGCGTGTCTCGCGTCGCGGACTGGGCAGAAAAGAAACGGGGAAATGGTAACGGGGATTATTTTTTTCGGGGGCTTTTGGGAGTGAAGGAGAGTCAAAGAGAGCGAACGAGAGAAGGCAGATGCTGCAAAGGTGGTAAAAAAAAAAAAAAAAAGAAGGGGCGCAAGGGGGGCCAAAAGATGGAAGAGAAGGGAAGAAAGGAAGCTGCTGGTGAGCCGGTGGGAGGAATAGGAACACAAATGCCGAAGCAGAAAGTAGAAGCAAGAAGCAGAAACGAAGCAGAAGCACAATCTGGACTTGCAACCAAGACGGCAGATGAGAAGATGAAACGACAAGAAAGGCAGAAACAGACCCCCGGTCAGCAGTTAGGCAGTTGTTCTTTTCTTCCCTTTATCGCAATGCGATGCTCGCGCAGACAGACAGGACAGGATAGGCTAATAACATCGAGCGAGGTCGAAACGGGGGTGGCGCGAAATCCTGCTGGTCCCTTTTTTCTGGAGCCAGTGACAGGCACAATTCCGCAGGCCAAATCTAGCTGCTAGCAGGGGGTCGAGAAAAAGACGCCAACCAAGATGCAGAATCACAGGCGGGCAGCATGAAAATGCACGCGCGCGGACAAGGGGGGTTTTGGCCTGGTCTGTGATGATTGTGTCTGGAAGAGGAAGCAAGAGCAAGATGGGGGAATGAGGGCCAATGCCTGATGCAGTGATTTGCAATTGATTAACTGAATGAAGCACACAAAAAACAGGCGACAGGGGGGAAACGATGCACACGAAGAGCAAGACGAAGGAAAAATAATACGCACCCGCTCTGACGATCAATGGCCTGGTCATGGCGAATCACAGCGTCCAGCCGCAGCTGATCAAGTGTCCAATGTATCGTTTCGGTGGGTTTTTGTTTTTGTAGTTGTCGAATTCGATGTTCTCTCCGTCACGTCACGGCACAAGTGAAACGACGCAACAGCACACAGACCACGATTCTCAATTCTTGTGCCGGAGTGCGGACTGCGAGTGCGGGTATTGGCGATCCCCACGGCACTAGACAGATAATCGGGGGTTTCGCTCTTCTTACTCGTCTGGTGCTTTTTCGCTCAGCTCGCCAAAGCGGGACACAATTGGTTGGTCCCCTGGTTGGATTGGGCTTATCTTGGCTGATTTCGGGTTCGATTTGCTGCGGTTTATTTTCTTATTTCATACGAGCCTTGTTGCTGACACGATGCATGAGGCAGTGGGTGGGCAAGGCAGAATAATAAAAGACGGGCAGAACAGAAAAAACAGGGAAGAAAATCGACAACTCGATCTAGTAAGGCTAGATAGAGGGAGGGCAAAGGGAGAGGGAGGGGAGGAGGGGAAAAGGTCTAAGGTGAGGTCAGAGAAGAATTGGGGGAGGCTAGGACGAGGACAAGAGACGATGGTGGACAAAAATAGGCTGAATCAAGCAAGATGCAATCAATAGTCGGATAAGAAGGAGGCTTTGCATCATTCGATTCTGAATTGGTGTCTGTCTGTCAGTGTGCCATGTTTGCTACTGTACTGCATCATGCTACTTGATTCCATGATAATATTGCTGACCCTCTCTGTCATCGCACCATCAATATTATTTACATAGAGCCTGTAATACTAGACGACGATAACTCTACTCAGTAAAGGAAACCCGACGCCTTGTATTCACTGAGACATATCAGTCTCTCTTCTTCTGTTTTGTCTCGTCTCTCCAGCCAGCCGCACAAAGGATCGATCACCTCCTATCCAACATCTCCCAGCTCAATATTCCTCTCACCACCAAGTTCCACTCCCCATCCCATTCCACATCCACCTTCTCGTTTCCTCCCATCATCGTCATCACTCATCTTTCTTCTTCAATTTTTACCATTTTTTTTTTCAGGTCAGCCCCTCTCTCCGGCTTCTCATGCAAGGTACAATGCAAGCTGCAACCAAAGGCCCACCTCGTATGGATTGGATATCCACAAACCTGCAAGTGACAAGATTCGACATGGGTCTGGAGGGGACCGAAATCTCCCTTCAGCCTCACTTACGCATTTCCACACTCACTCACTCATTCATTCTCATCATCGACCTCATTCTCATTCTCATCTTCCCCTTACATACTACACACACGCGCACCCGCATAAACGCATAATGCATAAAACCACCATCATCCCCTCATAAATCCCACTCAAAAATCCAATGCAAACCCACCGCATAAAACCATTGGACCCTTATCCAAAAATAAAACCACCAACCACAAAATCGCCCTAATACTACCTTAGGTACCTAGCAACACTACTGCAACTACCGCAATCGCACATGTACCTCCCACACCCATCCCATGCCCATCCCGAACCAAACAAAGCTGAAACTCCCCCCACCCTCCACGCAATCTCACCCAATCTCTAATTCTTCCTTCGTCTCTTGCGTTGCTTACCCCTGGATTTCGAAACATGACATAGCATGACATGCTTGCGTCAACTTTTTTTTCTGCAATTTGCATATTACGCACTTGGCCCAAACAAGTACCGTGCTACTTACAGTAAATGCCGGGATTTGCATCTCGCATCGCATCTCTTCTCGCCCATATTAGGCTCGGTCATGTACAATTGTTTCAAACATTCACAATGGATCGTAAATTGTAGTCAGGCTTATGTGTGTAAGAGAAATTTGACAGTTGCCATTAGTTGTATCTATCGTTTCGACTGCAGACCGTACTACGTACGTGATCACACAATCATCTTTTTTTTTCTTTCGGTTTCCCTATGCCATAAACCCTATTCCAATCAATAATCCCATGAAATCTATTTCTCAAGCTGCCCTGAAACCAAAGACAGCGGCGCAACCATCGACGTTTTATTTTCTCGTTTAACCCAATGAGACACGTTGGTCTCTATCAATGCATCATATGAAAAACACTGCAAAACACGCTGAAAAAGCAAAAGCAAAAGCTCAAAATGATCAAAGAAAAAGCAATTCATGCATCCACTTCCGTCTCCTTTACTGGTGGATAGACATGCGTCTGACCTGCTCAGTTCCGTTGGCTTGGCCTGAAATCTCAGCCAGCTTCTTGGTCATGCTATTGATGCAAAANNNGTCATTATT
>JARWZN010000005.1:3541445-3567257 GCA_030015385.1 Trichoderma sp. BMH-0061
GGAATGGTTTGGATTTAAAACNNNCAAGTCAAAGAAGGCAAACTGGCTAGGCTGGCTGCCAAACTCGTAGACGAATCGGCTGGCCAGGTAGCTGCCAAAGATGGCGCGCAGGTAGTTCTCCGGCACACGAGAGATGATGGTGTCGAGGCCAATCTTGTTGAGCAGCATGTTGGGGAGCGCGTTCCTCAAGACACCCTTGCGGATGTTCTCGTTGTCCCACAGGTCAGAGTGCTGCAGCTTCTCGTCGAGGTCGGTGATGGCCACTGAAAGCTTGTCGGACAGGATAGATCGGGCAATGCCGGTCTGCTCGTGCTCGCGCCAGATGGCCTCAAACTCGAGACGGGCGTTCTCCTGGATTTTGGCCTGGACTTCTCGGACATAGTCGTTGTAGAACTGGGGAGCCTTTCCGGTCTTGTGGTCGACGCACATGTGCTCGATGAATCCCTCAGTGTCAAACGACAGAGAGGCCAAGACTTCCAGCGAAGAAGAGGTAACACCTCCCTTGTTGGCAGAGGCATCCTTGAAGAGAATGCAGCCCGCAGCCTCCAGGCGGAGCTTGGCGTCCTGGGTGATGAACAGGTTGGCACCCTCGACAATGTAGGGGATGATGCTCTTGCCGTCCTTGATGAGCCTGTTGACCGAGATGAGGTCAATGGACTCGGGTCGGCCACCGCAAGGCACAAACGAGTCGGTCGTGTTGTTCTCGCGCAGGTGGTATGTGTTGCGGAACGAAGTGCCGTTGTTGACAACCTCTCCGCTCGGCAGTGTGACGTTGTTCTCCTCGCAAAGGACGCGGTATCCATCCTTGGACAGCTTGGAGATGTCGTACTCGCTGATCATGGCACGCTTCCGGGCCAGGCGAATGAGCTCATCCTTATCCAGGCCGTTGGGGTCCGCCAACACACCGGCGCCGTCGACAACGGCAGTGTACTTTTCGTTGCTGAGAAGGATTTCGTTGCTGCCCAAGTCGCCGTCGGGGCCACCGGTCTGCATCTTCCGGACCTGAGAGGGGTCCAGCTCGAGCTTGCGGTAGATGCCCTTGACGTACTCGCGCACAGACAGGGTGGTCATGCCGTACTTGTCGTGGGGGATACCACCGAGCTTGGGAGACTTGCCGGTGAAGAAGGACTTCCACCAGGGGGCGCCACGAGCCTTGGCGTGCTCGGTGGCCCAGTCGACCAAGTCGGCAGTGTTCTCGTCGGGACCCATGAACAGGATCTCCTCCTTGCCGTACAGGTCGACAATGGGGTTCTTGATGCCAGGGGTCTCCGCGGGCAGGAGAAGATCCAGGATACTATCGATGTACTTCTCAAAGGCCTCGGTGGCCTTGTCCTGCTGCTTGGGGTCCAAGAGGATGACACCCTTGGATCCACCCTCGGGAATGTCCTTGTTCTTGCGCTGCTGGGTGCTGGCAAGGCCGTAGTTCTCGTCAAAGATGTTACGGGCGTTGATGCCATACGCCTCCTTGGTGCGAGACTTGACGATACGGATACCACCACGAGAAATGTCTCGGAAACGGAGGTGGAAACCGCGAGACTCGGCACCAATGACCAAGAACATGCCGTACAGAGGCTTGGGATACTCGGCCTCTGGCAGGAAAGAGGGGTCCAGGCGGAAGCTGAGGGCGACCTTGGTAGGGGTGAAGTAGTTGGTCTTGAGGATGGCGTTGTTGAAGACTCGGAAAGCGGTCATGACCATCTCGTCGTGCTCGTTGGACACCGTCTTGGAGATCCTGTCTCGGAGCTTCTCGTCGGACATGACCTCGACAGCAGGGGTGGCCAAGATCATATCTGTGTCCTGGCCCACACCGAGGTGTACGTTGGCAAAGGCAGCGTAGAGCAGACGAACAAGCTCAGGGTACGACTGGATGATCTCGAGGATGTAGTCGGGAGTGAAAGTCTCGGTACGCAGACGTCGCTTGAGCTTGGACAGCAGAGCCGCATGGGCGTTCTGCTTGGAGTCCAGAATCTCGGACAGAGAAGCATACTCGGGACCAAGACGGTTCAGGAAGTGCTGGACAAACACCCACGCGCTGTGGGCGTAGACAGACTCCTGCAGGCTCAGCTCGCCAGTGGCAAACAGGTGGTGGAACTTGTTCTGGGGCAAGCAGTAGAGGAGGGAGATTTCCTTGGTGATCTGGTGGATGGAGGCATCGATTGAAGGGAAATAGCCCTCAAGGTTGGAGGCAGGGCGGAGATAGGCACTCATGACAGTGATACCGTTGGAGAACTGCTCCACGTATTTTCTTGAGCTGGTGACGCCATAGTAGTGGTACAGGTCACTGAGAGTCGAGAAGATGCCTCGGGCAGTGCGGCTGCGGAAAGCAACAACCAGACGCTTCTCGGGGAGNCCCTCAATGTCAAAGACCTCAATGACGGGACCGGCCCTGTTGACGGCGAGCTCAATAATCTCCTGGTACACCTGCTTGGTGTTGGCGGTGGCCTTTTGCCAGAAACCAACATCGGAGATGACCTCGATTCTGGTCTCCTTGGGGTCGGTGCTCTCGGGGCTCTGCTTGAAGTGGCACTGGTACACGAAGTAGCAGCGGACAGTGGCCTTGGAGTTGGGGCTGGCGCCAATGGCGGCCGGTGACCGGAAAGTCTCGACACGGTACTTGCTCTTGCCCTGGTGGTCCAGATACTTGGACTCGAGACGAGACTCGTATCTGGGTCCGCCAACATGACCCTTGCCGGGCTCGCTGGTGTCGATGTAGATGGCGTGGTCGTTGGCCTCCATGTCCAGGCGGATCTCCTCCTGCTTGTCCTCTCTTGAGTGGGCAGCAACCTTGGCGGCATAGAGGGAAGTGATTTGGTTGGCGATGACATCGGGGGTCTCAATGTGGAAGTAGACATCGTCGATGCCGAGCTTTTCGTAGAACCACTCAATCTGCTCGTCGATCAGAGTATCGGGGAGCCAGCCACCCTGCTGGATGATGGCCTTGACAGCCTTGATCTGCTCCGTCTTTCCCTCAAACTGGGGAGCAACGTAGCCGACTGTGGCAGAGCGCAGAACTCGGTGGCCATTTCTCAGGGCCAGAGGGACGGGAGGAACGCTGACGTGGGTGGGCTGAGGAGAAGGGCCACGACTTGAGTCTGATTCAGCGGTTTGAATCTGAGCCACAGACTTGGGCTTAAGAGGGACTGGGGAAGCCATTGTGGGTGCTAGGTCTTGAAAAGGATCTTTGTATTCAGGGAAGCTGTCACTGGGGGAAAAATTAGTCTGAATTGCCAGAGCCATGACGAAAGAAGGCGAATCGAAAAAACAAAGATTAAACGAATAAACAACAAGAGCTGGGAATTAACGAAAGATGTGGTAAAATGAGAGAGGGATGGGGAAACGCTGTCTTTGCAAGGAGCCATGGTCAAGATATATAGCATGATAGATGCTATATAAATACGACCACCAGGACCAGGCTGGAACGCCAAAGATAAGAACTCTGGCATAAATTCACCCAGCGATTGATTTGTGGCATAGCGCACGAGTCAATGACATGGACGACTTGCGCCAGGGGTAGATATCAAGAGCCAACGTGAGACATTCTGCTCGAGAGATGCAAGGAGAGATCAGATGGCAGCGCCACGCTCGTGGCGTTGATACAGTAAGATATCTCAGTTGCCAGGGGATCTTCCGCGAGGAATGCGTCTAAGTGAATGCTTAGGGGGCGTGTGAATAACGGCATTGACCGAGCAAATGTCCAGCGAGCCGGTGTAAGACATGATTGTCCTCACCGCCGCAGGCCAAAGCTCAGGCATTGTCATTATTCCACCCCCATTGGCTTCTTTCCACCAATCTGCCTTGTTGATTCGACGGGAACGGCGGAGAGGGACGGGGGTACAAGGAAAGGGATACAGCTGTCGATAACCCAATTAGAGGGCTCGCAACCGCCACGTACCTAAGTGATTAGGACAGATTGGAAAAAGCAAAAAGGATCTCGAATGAATCCTGGACCCGAGAAGTCAGCAAACAGCTGTTTTCAGCAGCAGCAAAAAAAGGAGAAGCTGCGGGCTTGTTTGTCAAAGCCATCAATAACGTACCAACTAAGATAACCACTATTCAAAGGGCAAAATAAGAGTCGGGCTGTGGCGGTGCAGGGGTTCGTCCGGACAGCAAAGATAAGAGCAACGGTGAGACGAGCTTCGTATTGGTCTCGTAAGAAGGTCGGTGCGTGAGCGAAGAGATAAGGATTGAGCTCTGGAGGAAGACTTTGCGTATTTCTATTTTAGTCTCGATTCCCGTTAGCCATCCATTGTTTGCAGCCAACTCTCTTTTTTTCTTCTCAGCTCTTTTTGGGGCTTTTTTGGGGCGTTGGGCGATCCACCGATCAGAAGGGAGCTGACAGCTTCGGCAGTGCCGAGTGCCGCATGGCTTCTGGCGGCTTTGGAGCTGCTTGTTCGCCGGGGATGGGGATTGATCGATTGCCTTACATGAATGTTTTGTCTTGTTTGCTGCTTGTCCCCTGAGGATGTTTTTATGTGGGCGATAAAGCAAGCGAGGAGAGGTAAGATGCAGAAGAGAAAAGTATAAGGTTGGTGATATGGATATGGATATGGGGGAGGATGATCTGGAGAGATAGGAGGGGCGAGTCGGGATGATAAGTGAGGAATTGCAAGCCAATTGGCGCTGCTGACAGGCCCAAAATAATCAAGATGTGATGCTGATGCTGATGCCAGGCGATTCCACGAGGCACCGCAACTGGCGGCCGCGCCTTTAAGTAATTCGGCGACGGATTCGCATCGCTTCGTGACTCTTGCCCGCGTCCTTCAAGGCCGTCACTTGCCTGCTGGTACGCGACGGTACTTGGCTGGTGACCTGCTCGCTGCCCCTCCCCCGGTGGGCCAAGCCAGGCCCAGAACTGGAGCCCTGCGCTGGGCCTGCGCTGGCCCTGTGGAGGGGCTCTAGCTGGGCTCTGGAGGCGCTGCGGCGCTTGCACGCTTGCGCCCAAGTACCGTGTACCGTGCACCCTGAGGGAGGTACCACAGGTACTCGAGTATCCGCACGTACCTCCGCTGCCCCCGTGCTAGTGCAGGCTCCGCTGTTTCTCGAATCTTTTCGTTTCCAGCAACTCTCAGGGCTGTTGTGGTCACCGGTACCAGCGCCAGCCGGTGTGCCGGGCCGGTTGAGATGCTGTTTCTGTCGTACCAATGACCTCAGTTTACCTTTTTCAAGCACACACAATTGTGCCCCTCCATGTCCTCATAGGTGGCATTCAAGTACTGTACTGTAACTCAGCTTCCAACATCCATTATAGGGGCCTCTCCTCTCTTCGCTAACAATTTTCAAATCAAATCTCAATCAATCAATCACGTTGGCTCTGCTGCGCCGCATCCATTGGACTCTTTTGCCTGCCCTCCGTCTAGACCGTTGGCACGCGGTCAGATGACTGTCTCCCTCATCTCCAATGCGGCCGGGGCAAATTTCTAAACCGCCAGCGCTCGTACTGTACTCCGTAAGCTACGTACAGTACTCTGTCTAGACGCAACCAGGTACACGAGGTACCGACGGGAGGGTGACGAAAGGGGCAATAGGAAAAGAAAGAAAAAACGAAAAAAATCCTGCACAGTATTTCGCATACGGCGTACGCACGCAAGCGGCCCCCAAGACCGAAAAAACAGAGCACATGCGCTGGATCGCGATATGACCTCACCCTCCGTGCATTTCCCTTACATATTCTTACATACTCCCAGCGCATTATTACCAAATAGCAACTGCCTGCTAGGCCATATCGGGTAGTAAGCATGGTCCGGGCGCCCGGTACCTGACCGTTCAGCAATCAGGAACCAGCACCGGGCTGCAGGCAAGTGCAATGCGGCACCTCCTGGCCAATTCCGCCATATCCTCCGGCCCGGTGACTTGCCCAGGAGGCCCGAGGTACCAGATGAGAGCGCCGTTGACGTGTGGCGGCGGAGGTACTGCGGCGGAGGGCATGGTGTACTCTCGGTACGTACCTCTGGGCTGGGAGCCGGCTATTCGAGGCTCTGCGCTAGAGCAATGGATTCAATTTTTCTTGCTTCGTTTTCCTCTTGATGTTCTCACAGCTTCTCCAGATGTCCTGGGGCTGCCCCTCTCCCCCTCCTTGTCACTCCCTCTCGTTCTGCTGATGCTCTTCTGCCACACGAGGCATCTGCTGGAGCCACGGCTAAGCCTCATGCGGTGCTCCGTGCCCAATGGCCTATGGCCGTGTCTATCCTGCGAGTCATCACCAGACTCGGAACCGCGTACTGTGCTGTAGCGGTGCTCGTACAGCTGCAAGGGATGGAGTCAGAATCGTTGTTTGTTGCACAAGATTCCTTCAAGGTTGTCTCAGCTTGACAATTCGTTTCTATACCCATGCCGACTTGCATTGATCTTTTGAGTTGCAATGTGATGCCACGCTGACGTGCGATCTTCTAGCTTCTGAAATGTCCATCCTTAGCCGCCTATTACCACTAGGCAGGCAAGTAGCCGATTTCCAAAAGGGGGAGCGGCAACATCGACGCCAGTGTGAGTGTCCACATCTTTGGACGACAATCCAAGCACTCAATTTGTATACTTGGTCTCTACGACTATTGCATTTGCGCATGCAGGTGAACAAGTATACAACGGCTTCGAGTTCACAAAAGTTGCTATAATTGCTTGGTATACGTACCCCTAGCATTTCCTCAAGTCATGCAAATCCATTGGATCCCAAGCCTGGCTCGTCGTCTTCTCACTTGTTTCGAAAATGCCATCGTGACAATGCAGGGTTGGCCAGGATGGCTTCTAGCCCTGCAAGGTTTCTGCGACAACAATAGCTGTTACGAGCTTGTTTGTCATAGTCAGCAAATTTCGCCTCCAGAAAGGACAAGAAAAAAAAAACAAAAAAGGCCACCTGACAAACGCCTCCACAACGCGCATGGTTAGTCTCGTTTTCTAATTTTCTTTCAATTCCCTTTTTTTCTTTTTTATTCTCCGATGCTACAGGCATCTGGTGCAGGTGGCCTTTTCACATACCGCTTCTTCCAGGCCCAGGCAATTGTACTTGCAGAACACTTGGATGGTGCACATTTACGAATGGGCTGGCCAAGTAGATCCGGGGTATCCAAGCCATGCCGTCGAGGAATTCCCAACAAAAGTGCAAACTTACCTCCTGTACCTAGCCAACTAGCCTATACAGGACTCGTACATGGACAATTGCAACCTCCTTGTTGCCCGCTCGAATCGTCCCGGCGACGGGTCCCGGGATGTCCAGCTGGCTTCCCGTTTGGCGCGACCCAGCGGCCAGCCGCGGGGATGCACTCCTTCTTTCGAGCTGATGGTCCTAGAGCCTCTACAGTAGTGCGAGAAGCTCGATGCCTGCATGGCGGAAGCGGGTAGCGGGCCAATGGCCCTGTCTGCTTGACCACGAGGCACAATGCGGCTGCCGACGACGACCCAATCTGCGACGCCAGCAAGATTGCGTGGCTGCCCCTATGGCCAACCCGGACCCGTGGTGGAAGAAATTTTCATCACCCCCTATCCTGTCCTTTCGATTCGCGCTGCTGGCATGCAGGCATTGTGCAGGTACTGCCACGGACGTGTACAGCACAGTACGTGTCCCTTGCCAATGCATTGGCCCGGCCTGGAGCTCGACAACTACCCACCGCCAGCAAATAGGAAACCTGATCGATAGAGCAAGAGAAGCCACTAATGCCGGACAAAAGCCCAGCAGCCAAACAAGACGTGGATGAAACGCCAGCTCCCCAATATATTCGGCACGGCCTGGAGAAGCCCCGCACCGGGTCCCCGTCGGCCATCGGCTGACCCCACAAGCAGAAAGCCGGCCGGAGCTTTCGATTTCCATTACCCCCAGCTTTCTGAGTCTGCCGTTTCCATTACCCCCAGTTTACCTGATGACCCCAGGATGGCGCTGGGTTGTGATGGGTTCACAGGAGGCTAGGTGCGTACTAACTGTGCTGCTGACTTGTTTGCAAAGTGTCTGCATGTACCTTGCATAGGCACTGGTCGACGTCTCCGTACCTGGCGATGGCGCAAACGCGGCGAACACGAGCCGCAAAGGAACAAAACTGGCAACTCGAAAATGGGCAATCCACGCCGATCATGGATTTTGCAGTTCGGAACAGAGTACCTCCAAGTACATTACGCTCGGTACCTTGATACCTCTTACATGCAGTAATACCAAAAAGAGAGCTATCATCCGCAGGTGATGAGACAATGTCCTCGGACACAGTGCCCAGACAGTCTCGGTACATAGGCCGAAAGCAAGTTGCTCATTGATCCGTTTCATTTATGCATACATCGGCGAAGGCTGCTTCATCTACTCGTTTCCTTCTTTGCTGTTTTGCTTCTAATGGTCCAATGGAGCAGCAGCCTTCCCCGGGAAAAGAGAAAACAAACTAGCAGCGTCTTGAGGGTACGGGAGGGTGGCAGCAAGCGGGAAGTAGTACTCAATGGCATCCCGTATACATTGCCTATCTGCCCTAGCAGTAGTATGGAGGAGTAGTCTCTCGGCTACGAAAATCTGGGGGAAGCACAGCGCCGTCTTGAAGGTAAATTGCCCTGCCCAGAGTCAACTCTCTTGGCGGAGAAAAAAGCTGTGGCCACCTGTTAGTAAATCGTGGGTCTTTTGACTAACCTCGCCCCGCTTCCTTTTTCTTCTCTGTCTGTCTCTCTTTTTTTCGTTAGGTTTTCTTTTTTGGCAGACCCCAAAAAACCCCTTAGCCCAGGGGGCAAACGCTGTGGCTCTGCAAACGGACCCATCCGGGCGTCGGCACTGTACCATCACGAGGACGGCAAAAATGAGAAAAAATTGATTCCAGCTCGGGTTTGTAATTTTGTATTGTAGGTACCTTGTTTTGTGTACCCATACTAACGATCAGGTATTGAATCATTTCCTCTTTTTCCTTTTCTTTTTGGGTTCGTTTACTCTGTTTCTATTACCTTTTACGAGTCACGATGGAGGCAGATCACTCATCGCTACCCCCAGTTTCGCTGTTTCCGTCTTACGTACAAGTTAAGAAGCACCTCAATGGCACGCCTTCGCACGCCACCGCCGGCAATTTTCGTTCTTTCGTCGCTTCTTCTTTTGTTCTTTTCTCTTTTCTCACGCACAATCGTTGCCGTTGCATTTTGATTGGCCATTTCGTCTTCCCAGTTGATGTCCTATGGCCACTGCGATACGAATACGTTGAGGGTGGCCTCATGGATAGTAAACCTGCATAAAACACAAATAAAAATATCGTGAAACTGGCATTGGTGTTATCACACGCTTTCAGCCTTCTCCCGTGGCGAGTATTCTCAGAGATACTACTGAAGCTCAAATGCATCACAGCTCATCATCCACCCGTTGTACTCTGTACTTGCTCCCGAACAAGAAAAGAGCCGGGAAGAAAAAAAGGGTCAGCGTGTAGTAAAGCTGGGGTTTTCGGTTCGAGCTACCGAGAAGGGCTCGTCATGTGGTTTCCCTCCTCAGGCCTGCACGGATTTCTCCGACCCCGGGTTTTCGGCGCCGCTGGCCGCAAAATTCTATTTCCTCCTCCTCTGCTCCATAGCGGTCACGATGCTACTACTAACAGTAGTACGAGTAGTAGTTTACGTGATAATCCGGAGTCCGGAGCAATCTAGCGCTGAGACATGACTCTTTTGTCGGCGACGATTCCTGGAGAAGCCAAGACCTTTCTTTTTGCCCTCTACAGTAGGAGAAATGGCCGATGCGGCCGATGTGTTTTCCCCAGACTCACTATGAGTGTACTCGAATGTACATTGCGTGCTAAGGCAGTTGTACAAGAGCGGCCCCAGCATCCGAGACCATCGCATCGTGGCTCTTTGTTTCCGGCCCCCGGCATGTTGTGCCCCCTTTTTTTACGAAACCTATGTGTAATTAATATTCACCTGCGGGTTGGTTAAAAGCTGTGCAGGAAATACATAAAAAGAAAAAGTCAAAAAGGGCGATCACAAGACCTCTTTCTGATCGACCGGCCCCCGAAAGAATGAGATGCACGGGCGGTGTGAGTTGCCCCCCGATCTATGCGGCGTACAGTAAGAAGGATTTGCGGCGTTGAGAAAAAAAAGGGACCTGGGAATGAAATTCTTTTAGGTAAGGCATTTCCGGGGTAAATTGGGCACGGTCAAGGAGCGTGCGTGTTGATTCGGCGGGTTTTACGTATCGTCGTATGCATGTTGTAAGTCATGCTATACCCTTGTATGTGGTTGAGTAACATCGTGATCAGGTAAAATACTTTTTTCCTTTTTCTTTTATAAATTTACTTTTTTATAGAGGCAAGGGGGTTACGGAAGTTGGCCTAAAAGTCAAACAGGGATGGATGGAATGGAGAAAAAAGGACAATGCAGCCTTTTTTGGTTTTCTTTGATATGACTTGCTTTGCTGGAGGATCAGGTGCAGTGCGAGGCTGATTTGGGGTGTATGATTCGTGGAGTATAAGAGGAGGCAGCCCATGACTTTCTCTCTGTGTCTGTGCTTGCTCGCCTCCTTGGGTTCGGCCTGTTGATCCGAATCAGAAGTAAATGTGTTTGAGACTGAGACTTGGTCTGGTCGAGACGATATGAGATGTGGCATGGAATTAGAAACACGTGTTTGGTATGGCGATTGCGATGCGATGATCCGCAGAAAGCAAGATCTCAGGGCGACTAACACGGATATACGGAGTTTCGACCAAGACATGAGGAATGATGGGGAAAGTCTCAGCATGTCACTGCGGAATTTGTGATTACGTAGCAATTCATGAGTTATCATTTCACTCAAAAGAAGCGTGTGCTTTTGCATATTCAGAAGAAGGTATGCGCAAAAGTGCAATCAAGTTTTGTTCCTTTCAGGGTAGGTCAGTCACCATCTCGTGTGCATTCCGGATGACGGGCGCCACACACGCTGCACCTAATAGGTAAGTAAGTGACAATTGCGCAGTGTCCCGCTCGGTGCATTTTCCGTCTACAGCGAAAATAAAAAAAAACTTTGCACGAGATGCAGTAAAGTGCATCATACTGGGGGCGGATGAGGTTAGCAACGGGAGACCAGATGATGAGATTTGCGCCCAAGAATTGTAATCCCAGTGTCGTAGCGAATGCAGGGAGGGAAAAGCCATTGGACAGGATTAACCAGAAAATTGGTGAGCAATCACACGCTCGGTGTGGCCATGAGGACCAACCATGAAAAAGGAGGCAGCGGCGAAATGGGCAGAGCCGCGGATATGCGAGGAAGGATTTGGGAAAGAAAATTCGACAGCTTCATTGACGAAACGGGCTGGGCGGCGTACAAAGTGGCACGCGCGGCATTTCTTTTTTTACTAACATACTCGTACTGTCGATGGAAAGGGCCCTTTTTACCTGGTGACGGGGTGCAATGACATCATGGCCGGGGTGTATTTGTTGAAGAAAATGTTTTCCTGAAGTTAGGTACAAGTATCTACTTTGACCAAAATATTGCCCGGAGGACCGAAAAATGATGTGATTGATGATTGGGAATAGCTTGTGGCCACTGTCGTACTGGAAGTTTTGGATTTGGGCCAGGCGTATTTTTAGCTCTTTCAGCTGGGCTCAGCAGCTGCGGTTTGTGGTTCTGTGACACTTTGAACGGCTAACTGGCATTGATGCTTTTTTTCCACACGAGTTTGCTTGCAGAGGTCATGACATTGTCCTGAGCACAAGAGGCAATGCAAAGAAGCTATCAAGCAGCAATGATGGCCAAAATACAATACCAGCAGCTCATAGAACTACGTCACAGCCGCTCATTATGGCAGAACAAACTAGAACAGGCAAATGCACAACGCAGCACGTGACCAGCTGCCTGCGATTTCTTCGGCTAAACCACCAAAACGTCCGGCAAGAGACCCATTATCGGCCTGCAGTAAAGAGAGCCAAAAAATTTGACTCCAACTGTTATCGAGGCCCGGCAATTGAGGCACTAATCGCATCTTCTTCTTCGCAAGCATTGCTCCAGGACTCTGGCGGATTTCCCCTGCAATCGACTCTCTTTGCCGCTTTTGAAAACAAGAAAAGAATACCGTAACGCATTCCCGAGTTTGGAGAGCCCCGCAACCGGCAACTTTTGGGATCGCCACTTGCAGCTTTTTGTTGCCGATATTCAATATCATTCTGCGCAGCGTTCGGTTCTTGGACTCTGTGTACTTTTGCATCAATACACCCACATAGCCTAATTACTAGTCAAGATGGTTACTCTTACCGAAGTCGAGGACGAGCACTTCCAGCACGCTTCGGCTGCTGACTTGGAGGAGGACGACTTTACTGATACCGGTATGCCCTCCACGAATCCCATCCCGTCAATAACACCTTGGTCCNNNCACCGCTGCGAATCAGAAATCTCCAACGAGTCCGACTTCGACCCCTCAGAAGAAACCCTCGCCGAGCGGCTATACGCTCTCCGCGACATCATNCCCCCCACCACCCGAGGCTGGGTGTCGAGCCGCGTCAACGCCGTCACCAGCGCCGCCTGGAGCGTCCTGTCCTTTGGCGGCAAGGGCGCCTGGGTCATCACCACCTCCGCGCTCTTCCTCGGCGTGCCGTTTGCGCTGTCGTTCGCCGAGGACCAGCAGCTGACTGCCATGGAGCAGGAGTATAACATGCGCCAGACGGGCAGCGAGCTGTTGACGGCGGGGGCTGAGGGGAGCACGGCGGACCAGGTCGGAGCTGCCTTGGGCCCTGAGACCAAGGCTGCCTTGTGAAGACGTTGATGAAAGAAAAAAAGAACAACAAGGAAAAAACAGAACAAAAATGACTTGGGGGCGCCACATGGTAGCAAAAGCAGGGTGCTTTGGAACTGGGAAAACGATTTGGTTCTAATGTAATGACTGGCTTACAATTACAATGACGGGGGATGAAATGGTGATGTATGTGGTTGAGGACCTGAGCACGCGAGATCAAGCATGGTCCCCTCCATTCGTGTACAATAACCTTTTGTTGACAAAGGGAGAGAGAGAAGGCATATCATTGCCCTGGCCTTTTACGAACTGCTGGCTGGCTGTATGTTATTGGGCGGACTCTACGAGGGTTTTCTGCAACTATGGGAGGAACAATAAAAGAGGGCCATTTGGGAGGGGAGTTTTGTTTGTACGAAGTAGGTTTGATGCCATATCTCATCTCCGGACGTGGTGTAGTTTCACCACTGTGCATTTTATTATATATACTTTTGCCGTTGGGTAAAATACCGAGTTTGAGATATTGTGTGAACATGTGATGGTGAAGAATATGAGATATGACTTTACTCCTGTGATGTGTTCTTTTATGTTGATAGTAGAGTTGTGAGTGAGGAGTGAGATTAAAGACTTGTAAGCTACAACTGTGGGGCAATATGAACCATCACCACTCACCCTCATCCTCCTCATAACCCGTCACTCTCACAGCCTCCCATCCCTCTATACAGATATTCACACAAACCAATTCAGTAAAGTTATGGATTTTGTAGCGTTACCCAAAATCGAGGTTAGTAACCCCCATCCTCTCTCATCTCCGACCCCCAAAGCAAGAATAATCACTCACATATTTCCACTTCACGCTCATCTCACAGGCAGCATCTCCCGCCAAACACTGCACGAGATATGGCTCAAGAAGCATGCGGCCGGAGAAACAGATCTAGAAGATCCTCTACTCGTGATACCAGAGGGCAAACATGACTACAATCTCGAAACGNNNGGAAGCATTACACTCATCTGTCATTCTCTCACAACAACAAAATCCNNNCATCTCGATATATATAACCAGTTCTTCCCCCTCTTCAGCAAATACATCTACGCCCTCCTCACAGACGAACCCTCCCTCCGCCACGCCACCACATCCGTCCTCCAATCTTTCCTCCTCGACGGCGTCGTCTACCTCGAACTCCGCACAACNCCCCGCTCTACCCCGTTCCTCTCCACCACGCAATACATTTCCATCCTCCTCGACACAATCTCCTCCTTTGAAGCATCCCATCCGTCTCTGCACACGCGCCTCATCCTCTCCATCGACAGACGCCACGACTTTACCACCGCTTCGTCAATCCTCGATCTCGCGCTTTCTTTGCCCGACAGCATCGTGGGGTTAGATCTCTGCGGTGATCCAGCTGCTCGTCCTAACGGCGAAGTCAAGCTATTCACGCCGTTGTTTGAAAAAGCAAGGGAGGCTGGGTTGGGTATTACGGTGCATTTCGCAGAGGCGGAGAGTAGTGCCTCTCCAGAAGAGTTGAAGACCTTGTTGAGTTGGAGACCGCATCGTTTGGGCCACGTTATTTGCGAAGACGAAGATACGAAGCGCGAGATTGCGTTACGAAAGGATGAATTATGTCTGGAATTGTGTTTGAGCTGTAATGTGCACGCGGGTATGGTGAAGAGTGGTTTTGAGGGCCATCATTTCGGCGAGTGGAGGGCCGTTGGGGGCGTCAAGGTGTCTTTGGGAGTAAGTTTAGTTCCATTCTCACTCCCTCTTCCATCTTATCCCCTGAAATTGAAANNNTATATATGCCGTGATGGGAGAAAAGGCNNNCAGATTTACTTAACCGACGACGTAGGCATCTTCGGCAGCCCCCTATCCAACGAATATCGCCTCGTCGCTCAACACTTCCGCCTCGATAAATCTCAAATCTGCGCCCTTGCCAGAGAACCCATCGATCATATCTTTGGGGGCGAGCTCGAAAAGGAGAGACTACGCCAAATCATGTGGTCTTGATAATTTCACACCTCCAAAACTTACCCCAAACATCATATCAATCTTGGATACACTGTCCCATATATCATAGCAATCTTGGATAGAACTAGACGTCTTTTTCTTAGAACGACGGGACTTTCTCCCCCTTTTTGATATTCTGTCCTTTCTCACTCGTCCTTTTCAAAACTAAAACTGCGCTATATCAACTGTTTAACACGTACGCAAACTTCATAACGCTATGGCTATGCTATAGACAGGAAACCAGGTACAAAGACTAGAGGAGAGCAGAGTTGTAGCTCCATCCATGAATTTCCATTTTCATGCCGCCCACATCTTCACCAATTTTTTGGTATATGTTATTTTTTTTGTAAAACCCCCCGTTTCCTCAGAACAGCACTTCGTAGCGCGTTCATTTTTTCAATCTCCATAATCCTGTAAACGCCAAAGGACAAAAAGAGCATCATGAGTCCCAATCTAATTCGTTTCATCACGCGTTATATAAAAGCCTCAATTTCATTTTTTAGTGCAAGTTCTGCGGCGGCGTATCGAGGTCCACGCCCTCAACCATGTTCTTCTGGACCTGGCTTTCGCCAACCAGCTTCCGGAAGAACTTGGAGGCTCGCTCGCTCTCACCCTTGACCTTAACCGTCTCGTCGCGCTTCTTGTTGAGGTCCTTGACGCTGTGATCGAGGCCGACGCGCAGGTTGTCGGCGGGCATGCGCAGGACAGTGCGTACCGATCCCGAGATTCGAGAGGCGTTGGTGTGAACATAGTCAATCTCAGCGAGCTGTGCCTCAATCTTCCTGGCCAGCCGGTGGGGGAGAGAGTTGGGAATTTGCTGGAGTACATATGCCGATGCGGCAATGGCTAAAGGGATCAGNNNGCAAAAAGTNNNTATCCGCAGTAAGAGAGGGATCAGGGGNNNCATACCGGCAACGACAATGCCAGGCAGGATGAGCCTGCGAAGGTTATCATTACCAATGATGCGCGTCGCCATCATGGCGTGGTCCACCCAGGAATTCATTCCCAGCATGCGAGGCACAACAGCTCCAGCAATAGTCAGGGCCATACCCGTGCCGGCAAACTTCTCCTGGCTATGCATCAAGGTTGAAAAGTCCACAAAGTCGGCAAACTCAGTGGGCACGTCCACCTGGCGGGCAAGGGCATCCTTCTTCCGGCGGAACATGACGTCTGGCCGGAAGTGAAGATTCTGGAACTCGTCGCCCACATGGAGCAGGCCGAGCTGCTTGATGGCGTTGACGCCCTTGACTGTCTGGGCTCGGGCGTAGTCCTCGCAGCCGTTGACGGCATCGGCAATGTGGGAGAGAATGGCGTCCTTGAGGTCGTCTGCGTATCCAAAGGCGCCAAAGAGGCCGGGATATGGGATGTCGTATTTGGTGCTTCCGGCGTAGGTGATGGCGGCGTTGAGGTGCCCCCGGGTGTGATCGTAAATGTCCTTGCACGTCTCCTCAATGTTGTGAACGACCTGTTCGTCGACTTCTGATCGGGCCTTTTTGCTGGCGAGAATCTGGGGCTCAAGCTCCTTCAGCTCTTGGGTGACTCGGTCGAACTCGGACTGAGCCACCTCGTGGTTGACCGTGGCCAACGTGCCAACATCGTTGAGGATGTTGAGCAGATACGTCCTTGCGGGGGCAAGCTTCGATCTAGCTCGCTTCTCCAAAACGAACCTGCGGAGAGACTGTTCGAGCTTCTCAAAGTCTCGAACCTTGTCCGAGTCCTTGCCCTTGTCATCACCAGGATCATCGCCACCTCCGCTGCCGCTGCCACTGCCGCCTCCGCCGCTGGGTCCGCCGGGGGTNGAAGGTGCCATTGGGATGACATTGCTAGAGACGAAGTGGACGAGCTCCGAAGCTTCCTTGTGTGTACGTGGGCTCAGCCCTGCAACTTGATCCAGAATCATCTTCTGGCATCGCTCCTTGTCTCGAATAAAGTCGTAGCCATTGACGACGATGAAAATGTAGGCCTTTTCCGCAGCGGCAGCCCAAATAAATTCCTTGGCAGACTGCGTAAAGTGGTTTGCGGCGGAGACGACAAACACGACAACGTCAATCTCCTCCTGCCGAGCAAAAATGGCCGTCGTCTTAGTGGTGTCAGAGTTCAAACCTGGCGCGTCGATAAGGGCAATGTCAACGACGCCGTTGTTGAGTAGGGATTCATCAATTGTTCTAACGTCCTTGACGTAGACTTTGCACTGGACGTATTTTTCATTGTCAATCACAATATTTTCCAGCTCCTGAAGAGAGTATGCGTCATAGGTCGACTCGTCGTTTCGGTTGTAAATCATCTCCTTGTGGACTGCGTGGACCTCTTCGATTCCTGCGTTTTCTCGAGCATCCAGCACCTCGCAAAAGATGGCAGTGCAAGGCTGTTGGTCTTCGGGCAACACTTTGCGTCGCAAAAGGGCATTGCAGAACGTCGACTTGCCTGCGTTCAAATCGCCTGTGATGAGTACTTTGCTTGACTTGTCCTCGATACGTTCGCGGAGATTCACGAGATGCTTGATGCTGGAGCTGATTTTCCCATCCAGGAGCGACGCAATGGAGCCCTTCTCCAGAGAGTGTACCAGCTCGGCCTGGTGCAGAGCTCCGAGTTTGAGATCCAATTTCAACACTGAAAACTCTTGTGCAATCTGTGGCGAAACGAGCCGCGGCTCTGCTGCAGGACGAATCTCGGCCGCCTGGCTGGACTCGGCTGATGCATCCTCGAGACTGGTCATGGCTCTCCTAAGCATGGGCGGCGGGGCCTGGCCGGACCTGGATGTGATGTCCTCCATGGTCGACGAGTGCAGGATGCCAGGACGAGGCACATCGGACTCCATCTTCTCGGCTCGCTGAACCGACGGGTAGTGCGCAGGCCACACGGCGTTCATCTCGCGAAGACCGTGTAGCAGATCCAGCACCTTGTTAATTGATCGGCCCAGCGTAGCTCTCTGGGAATTGTACCATAGCTGGTGGATAGCTCCGGATTGTCGCTGGTGGCCATGGGGCTGCATGTCCCACATGCCCGGCTCGTCGCCCATGATGCTGCCGCCGTATCCCGAATCGATGTCCAGCATGCTCTGGAGACGAGCGGCGTGCTCGGAGGTGGTGCCGTTGCCGACCGTCATGTATTTGGGCCGCTCTCCGGCTGGGCCTGCGGAATCGAGGTCGGCATCGTCCGAGTCCCGGCTGGCGGGCGCCTTGCCCTTGTCGTTGAAGTATTCTTGGCTCATGCTGGTCAAGGACTGCTTGTGCGCAGCATTGTCGAGCTGAAGGGTAAGCTAAAGGGTAGAGATGCAGAGATGCAAGGAATGTGGATGATGTAAAAAAGTCGAAAGATCGGGTAGGAGCACGAGGGTCGGGCTTTGAATGGGGTTCGTCAAGTAAAAAGGTTGCATGATGTTTTAGCAAATTCGCGCCCCCGGTGACGAAGCTGCCCTGATTGGCCTAGTGCCTCGGCACAAGCTCGGGAAGCACGCGCTATCTTATCGTAGGCCCCCAAGAACCGGGCGTTGACGGCACAAGTATCTTCACGCCCGCGAACCGCCGTGGGGGTACATGGCGGTGCTTCCTGGCCGACTGACGTCCCAGTCCCGACTAGCAACGCAAACATGCCAGACGACGTCGCTCCTCGGGCACTCCGCTAGGCAGATACTATATCATCCAGTTCTTGTCCGCTTCATCGTCCAATTTCTCGCCGGAATTCGTCCGTCGCCCGAATTATTCTTCCTATTCGGAGAGCAAGACTCTGCGATTGTCGCTTCTCCGCAAGACGCAGCCGTCGTCATCATGAATGTGAGGGCAATGCCTCTGCCTGTCTGTATAGCGGCACCTAACCTCGACTTCCATTGCAGATCCTAGAATGGGCCTTTGGCAAGCGCATGACGCCGGCCGAGCGTCTACGCAAGAACCAGCGCATGCTCGACAAGGCGATTCGCGAACTCGACCAGACCCGCGTCAAGCTGGAGAAACAGGAGAAGACACTGATACAGCAGATCAAGCAGAGCGCCAAGAATGGGCAGATGGGGGCGTGCAAGATCCAAGCCAAAGACCTGGTGCGCACACGGCGGTACATTGAGAAGTTTTACGGCATGCGTAGCCAGCTGCAAAAGATTTCCCTGCGGCTCCAGGTANNNCATTGTTCGGCGCTGATAGTAACCTGCCGTATGCGCATACTGACGGGCGAGCTAACCTATCGAACAAACGAGCAGATGATGCAGGCCATGAAGGGTGCCACGATGGCATTGGGCAGCATGAACAGGTCCATGAACCTCCCCCAGCTCCAACGCATTGCCATGGAATTCGAACGCGAAAACGACATTATGGAGCAGAGGCAAGAGATGATGGATGACGCTGTCGATGACGCCATGGATGTTGGGATCGAGGAAGAAGGCGACGAGGTTGTTGAGCAAGTCTTGGAGGAGATTGGTATTGACCTGAACCAAGCTGTAAGGCTACATTCCTATCCCATATCAGGCCCAATGCGCAACATGACTGACCGATGGAACAATCTTGGGGAGACTCCAACCGCCTTGGGCAACTCTGCCGTGTCCGAAGGCAAGATTGCGCAAGCCGTTGGGGCCGGAGGCGGTAGCGGTGACCCGGTCGATGATGACCTTCAGGCCCGACTCGACAGCCTTCGAAAGTAAGCGGCTGCTGCTACTACTTTATGACGAATCCGCGAATGAAATAATGAATGAGAAGCCTCGGGGTAGCCTCCCAGCGGAACCTACCAGACTCCGTTGAGCATGGGAAGAAGTAAGGGCGAAAGTCTCTTTAATGAGGGATCCAGATGATTCAAACGACGATGATACCACAGGGGATCGTCCAGCGGAGCATGTTATTATATATATGTGGACGGGGCTTAGATGGGAGTGAGCCGTGTTACGTTTTCTCGTTGGGCGCAAGAGGTGTTGAAGGCCATTATGATTTGAAGCATACACTTGCAGATATATTTACGCACGCAGAGGTTATCCATTATGATGATTGACCAGAGAGGACTCTTTCATATCCCGCTGTAGCTGTCCAGTAGTAATGTCTTTGTCAAGGCTGGATATTGACCGTCTCTGGATTCTTTGGAGCAGTATTATCCGCATATCTTGGTGCCTTAGTAGTTTCTTACCATCTCGTAATTGCTTCATACCCCTGATGGGTAGTGCGGTTTATACCCATTTGTGTACAGCTGCTCTTGACTCCTTCTCGGCCTCGGTGATTCCCAAGCTCGGGGATCGCGGCCTTACCAGGATCAACAAAGGACATGATCCGGAGCAAAAGAAGAGCAACACGATCAAGTGGACACGCAGGGCTGCTAAGCAAGGCATTGATGGAGGCGCTAAAGCTCCCCGCGTCCACTAAGAGCGCCGAAGCCGCCGCCTCGAATCTGGCGCCTCCATTTGATGCAGCAAAATGTCGCCGAGCTGGGCTTTGTCTCGAACAGGCAGATGGTGTCTCGGAACTCGAGGGTGCACAGGCAGCACTGGATTTGGTGGCCTCGCAGTACAAAGGCGGAAAGCAGGGAAGCAGCTGATATTACTGTACCAGGACATGTTATTCTAGGTGACGTGAGAGCTCGCTGAGATGCCCATGTAAGGGTAGCACAGCAGTGCAGCTTATTGGTGCTTGCTGCAACTGCGCTGCACTAATTATCCCCGGAGGCGCTAATGGACGGCCTGGAGACGCCAACAAAGAATCCCATTGCTCAAAATGCAGCATTGCGCAGCCCCCCAGATCAGCTTTTGTTTTTTCCTTTCATGTTCTTAACTTTGATATCACCGGAGAAGAACGAAACTCTTTTTCTTTTTCTTACTTCCGGGGGGACGATTCTATTCGAGCCACCATTTGATTATACGATAAAAATAGAACATACGGAAACCTGTGTCTGGTATGTACTGCATTGGCGCTCTGCTCCATGAATCCTGTTTGCCTCAAACTATCCGCACCCTGGCCCGAACATGAACATGAACATGAACATGCCATGCCGCCGCTCCCTCATCCCATCGTCATCGTCATCAGAGGCAAAGCTGCCTGTCTACCGTCAAATGTTTGCCTTGGAGCACAAAGAAAGCCCGTGATGTGATTCACTGTGTCCTCTCAAATCAACTCATCGCTGCACCGGCTGTTGCGCAACACACAACGCAGACGTTCGTTAGCGCTTGCACGGCTCTACAGGGCCCTTGTCACCGCAAACCACAGCACTAAGCATCAGCTGGATTCTTGTCGTAAATGCTCCCCGCTGTCCCCGCCCATGTCATCCATATCCATTTCTATGCCCCCTCCTAATGCCCCAACTCTAAAATAGCAACCTAACGCTCTGATCTTTGATCCATCTCAAGTCCTGTCCTGCAAGCTCACTGGCACAGTCTCTCGACTCTTGCGACGCCCCTTAGACATCCCTGGAATTCGCATCGAATCACGGCTGCACTAGGCGCCTGGGCCATCCAATCACGCTCCATCCCCTTCGTCTTCGTTCCCCCACGAGTGCGATCCATAGCCATCCATCCGCAGCCCCGCGACGACGCTTTCGAATAGCCCCAACACCCTTTCGCTTCTCTGCGACACCGATCTGCTTTGTTCTATAACCCGTTGCCCATCAACCAACTTCAACAACATCCTCCTCCTCTCCGGCTCCGGAAGTCTCTTCCTCCTCCACAAACTGGCCGGTAACAAGCGTCGCAGTCTCTCCTCTCACGGAGGAAGTCTGCTAAATAGAATGTTTGGCGGAGCCTCCAACAACTCGTCGGGGGCCAAGTCTGAAACCGATTCCAAGAGCGACGGCAAGTCGCCTTCTCCCGAGGCCAGCCCGACCACGGCCTCTGCGGTTCCCATCAAGAACGCAGACCAGGCGGCCAGCGGCGAGAAGCGCAGCGGCAATGGCAGCCCTCCAACTCGACAGGATACCGGCGAGAAGAAGCGCAGGAGTAGTGGCGTCAGCAGCAAGGCCAGCAGCCTGCTAGCTTCGGCCAGGAACTCGCTCAACTTCTCCCAGGTTGGCCGCTCGGGATCCGACGCAGGCGCTCAGACGCCGCTCCAGAAGCTCGGGAAGCAGGACCCAGCTCTCGCCGTGCCCCAGGGCCAGCACAACAACTCGGCCGGCGACTCGGTCCCCGGACCAAAGTCCACCTTCCGCGTCGGCGTTTGGGAAGATAGGAACAAGAAATGCCGCCGGACGATGGAAGACACGCATGCCTTTTTG
Source organism: Trichoderma sp. BMH-0061 (assembly GCA_030015385.1). NCBI lineage: Eukaryota > Fungi > Ascomycota > Sordariomycetes > Hypocreales > Hypocreaceae > Trichoderma > Trichoderma sp. BMH-0061. The sequence goes on from JARWZN010000005.1 coordinate 3,563,244, forward strand.
TACAACTTCCTGGATACGCCGGCTCCTGCGGTTGACGCTTCCGCCGGAAAAGACAAGTCAAGTAAGGACGACAAAGAGGTTGCTCAGAAAGAGGTCTCCGAGTCGGACAATGGCTACTTTGCCATCTTTGACGGCCATGCCGGCACATTTGCTGCGGACTGGTGCGGCAAGAAGCTTCACATTATTCTAGAAGACATGATACGAAAACATCCCAACATGCCGATTCCCGAGCTCCTGGACATGACATTTACATCCGTCGACGCCCAGCTCGAGAAGCTCCCGCTCAAGAACAGCGGCTGCACGGCTGCCATTGCGGTTCTTCGTTGGGAGGACCGCGTGCCCAGTGATCGATCCGTTACTGGCTCTCTGGCCATTGCCCCAGCCGCCGCAAACGTTGCTGCCGGCAAGGTATTGGCCAAGTCGCAAGAATCAGAAAAGGAAAAAGATGGCCCGTCAGAACCGTCGCAGGTCGTTCCCAGCGAGTCTATAACTGCCAAGCTCAGGGGAATGGCCAGTCGACAGCGTGTCTTGTACACGGCCAACGTGGGAGATGCACGCATCATCCTGTGTCGAAACGGCAAGGCCCTGCGTTTATCCTACGATCACAAGGGCAGTGACGAAAACGAAGGAAAGCGAATTGCTAATGCCGGTGGTCTCATCCTCAACAACCGCGTCAACGGAGTCTTGGCTGTCACCAGAGCGCTTGGAGATACCTATATGAAGGATCTCGTGACTGGCCACCCATACACCACCGAGACGGTCATACAACATGACCTTGACGAGTTTATCATTATTGCTTGTGATGGGGTGAGTATCTGCTGGCGGGGATTATTGTCTGGAAAGATACGCNNNCCTAGTGTGAATCTTTGGGATGTCTGTAGTGATCAAGAGGCTGTTGACCTCGTCCGAGAAGTTCACGATCCGAATGAGGGCTCAAAACTACTCGTCGACCACGCTCTCAACCGATTTAGTACGGACAACCTATCGTGTATGATTGTGCGATTCGACAAGGAGGCTCTTGCACAGAGTCAAGCCACCCCAACTCGCTCGGATACCGAAGCCGAATCGAACAACGGAACTGCGGCAAAGGTCAGCGAGGTGGACAAGATTATCTCGGACACCAAGCAGAAGATTGCCGAGGGCAAAACCCCGGCCGTGGGCGTGTCAGCTAGCAATAGCGGACGTGGATATGACGCTGTTCCCGCGCAAGAGGAGGGATTTGTTCCTACCAGCTTGAGTGATGCATTAGTTGAGGAGCCTATTGCTATTGAGGAGGATGATAGCCCCGAGCTGGCTGCGACCGAAAACCCGGCCGAGGCTGCTGCTGCTGCTACTTCTGCTGCACAAGAGTCTACTTCAGCTGCACAAGAGTCAAAACCCGAATCAAAGGAGCCTGCAGATGCCTAGGATTCACACACCCCTGCTGTCCAGCCAGAGGCCGTCTAGCAGTCCCGATTGAGCCTCTCGGACGAGCCTCCAACTGAATCAAGCAGGGGTGGAAGTGGTAGCAATACGGCCCAGACCTACAGAGTACACGCGGGGCGACAGATGGCGGAGGGGTCCAGTCGACGGAATGGCAGAGTGGCAGATTTTAGGGGTCTGTATTGGTTCGAGCATTCATATACTACGAAAGAGAAAGACGAGACAAGACGAGATATTGATGAGGCTGAGGTCTCATGGGGCGGTGGGCATACGGTTGGACAAAGACTAAGACGGCCAGGCCAGGTGTTGTACGCTACCTGTATCTGTATGTAAGAGATTGCGGACGTTGTTTGGGTTGTTTTTTGCGGAATGCAAGACTATTGATATTGAGTATACTACTATATTGGTTTTGAGTGTTGTTGCCGGTGAATTTTGCCTCCATGTTTCTGCCTTGTGTTGATGTGTAAGCTTTTCTTTGTCTTGTAGATGCTTAAAAAAGAGTTATCATTCAAGGGCAAGATACAATGGAGCATGTCTATGGAGTCGGGGTATTAAGAGGATGGACGGCATACGGAAAATGTCACTTGGTACCAAATTGCTACTGTGAAATACCACCTACCTGTACTCCTTGCCTCTAATGGTGGAGCAGAGGGCAGCAGGATATAAGACAGGCTCCCAGACATTGTCCCTTCCGCAGGATCCGGTGCAGATGACTAAGAAAGAAGACAATGGTACAGCACAGGAAATGATATTGATCTCCGACCTAACCAATGATTGCGCAAGAAGCATCAACACAGGCAACCATTGACGAATTGCTTCTTTTAACTCGTACGAGTACTGGTCCGCAAGTCGCAAATTATGGTAGCTCAGACGAGCCAATAAACAGCCACAGCACAAGCTGCACCAGCTATCCGGAGACGCGGCCGGCCTCCACTAATGATGCTACTGCCAGTATGGGTAACGATGGGGCTTTGGTGCAGGTGCAAGTGCAGACAGCAGCTGCACGACGTGCGTTTCAGAGCCCAGCCACAGCCACGGCACTTACGCGGGATCGAAATTGATGCTTGTCTAGGTAGACGTTGGACGATGCGATCAATTTTGGCTGCAGTAACAGCAACAATATGATCAGCACTCTCACCGTTCCGTACGGGCATAACAGTGACAAACAAACAAACAAAAAACAGTCGCAAGCCAACGAACGAACGGACAGGCAGCTTATCGCCATACAATCCCAAAGACAAGAAGACGCCGTGCCACTACCGCGCAACTATTGGACGGCTTTTGTGTTAGGGGGCCCGAGCTCATTTCAAAAATTAACGAAATGGGGATCCCCCGGTTCGCGGTTGATGAAGACACAAAGTGCAGTGCCAATACGGAGCCCTCTCTCTGCCGTTGGCCTGTCGAGAGACCCCTGGTTCCGGGATGGGGAGCTTGCAGGGGTTCGTTCAATGGCTACGGCTAAACCCCCTTAAGCCAACTGGGACTCGAAAGACCTCGTAGCATCGTGGGCCGGGATTGCTAATGGGCAGGGAAGAGGAATGCCAGGCCGGCTGTTGAGATGCGCTGCTTTTTGTCGTGGGCCCCGCGTCTGGCAGACTGGAACGCGTTTTGCCTGCTATCATTCGACTGCCCATCCAATCCAATGGCGCGGTACAACTGACAATCTCTTTACTTGTCTGTCTTGTCTTGTCTTTTGATGCTGTCCGTCTGTCTGTGCTTCGTGTGGGTGGCACCAAGTTTGCATTGCCTTGTCTAGACCCCCTTGCACTTCCATGTATCTGCGGCGCGGCGCTTAGCAACAAGTGGACTCAGTCAGGCACAGGCACAAGCACAGGCACATTCGATCTCGCGACCTGCAGCAGCGCGGCCTCGTTTTTTTTTTCTCTGTTTTGCGCAAGCCAAGCAAAAGAGTGACAGCGTTGCGTTGTGCCAGAGTTTGGAGTTCCGCGAAAAGCTCGATGTAATTCCGTTCCGGCCACCATTCCTTGCATCTCCCCCATCCTGAACAGACAGGCCTCGATTTGCCCTACCAGGACAGGACAGCTTTTCAAGGCGCTCAAGCTCAAGGTTGTTGCATTGCATTGCATACGATACGATACGCTTCCCCCACGTCGCGATTCGTTCCTCTCCATGCGCATCGCTGTCGCATCCTGCCCCTGAGTACCATATCGGTGGTGGCACGCTCGCAAAGCCGACGCAGCGCGCTTGTTTGCCCTCGGGCGCACAGTCTTTCATTCCCAGTCCTTCGTTACTGTTGATATTCTTTTTCGCTTCATTTTTTTTTTAAGAGAAGCAGCTTTTTTTGTCGCTCTTTATTCATCGCCTTTCCCCATCCGGCTTTCTTTGAGATTCCCTCTGGCTTGAGCTGGACTTGGCCGAGCTGGTTGGCGGAAGCGATCGAACCATAGATATCGGAGCCACATCCGAGCAAACATGTCGCTAAACGGCTTAGACGATCCCAAGATTGTAGAGGCGCATGAGGCTGGCGTTGCTGAGCCTGGAGGATGGTATGCATGGTCCACTCCCCCAAATCTAAGTGCAGTGCTGTATAAGATGTCCATTTGCNNNGACTCGGCATTTGCTTTGTGTTAT
>JARWZN010000005.1:3575341-3733524 GCA_030015385.1 Trichoderma sp. BMH-0061
GTCAATGTATTCAATGGCTTCTTGTGCAGTGAACCACCCAGCACGCACGAAGCGGAACCTCGACCAGGCTCTCAGAGCGTCCTCATAGCCGGGCTGAGCCCTCAGCGTTGGACGAGACAGGTTGGGATCGATGGACTGCTCAGGCCGGACGGATATGGATGGCCCCCTCGACCGGGCACGAAGGCCAGGCTCGTCCGTGGCCTGGGCCTGCTGAGGCGGCCCCGGGGCAATGGACGCCATGCTTGGCTGGCGCCGATGTGTATCCGCAGCCGGGCTGGACTCGCGGTTAGCAGTGCCATACGCAGCAGCCGACGAAGGCATGACAAACCTATCCGTCGCGGCCTTGTAGAGGAGGTCGAGAGCATCGTGAGGCCCGTAGACGCCGCGCCTCATGACGGTCTGGGCCTCGAGGTTCTCCAGCGTCTGGTTGGAATCGCCATCGCCGTCAAACTCGCCATCGTCGTGCCCGCGGCCGCCGGCCTTGCCGTCCGGCCTGCGCAGCGGCTGGGTCCTGCCATGGGATCCCCCCGGGGTCAGGGGCGTGTCGCTGTACTGGCGCTTGTCGAAGCGCGAAAAGGGCGGGCTGTCGGCGGCGTGCAGCTTCTTGCGGCCGTTGCGCACCACGTACTCGTCGGCGTCGCTGTCGTCCTCGTCCGTCTTTCTCTTGCGGCGCGTAGCACTAAAGAAGCACTCCTTGCTCTCGCGGCGGCAGCGCACGCACGGCGGGTCGTGCGGGTTGTCGACGCTGCCCAGGTCGCAGCGCACCTTGCGGCGACGGCACGGGATGCACGCCTGGTAGACGCGCTTGTGCTGGGGAACCTGTGATTGTCCCGACTGCGACTGTCCTGCCGACTGTCCCGTGGGCTGTTGCTGCGCTGATGCCGTCGTCGCCGTCGACTGGGCGGGACTGGCCGTGCTGGCATATTGGGCCATCCTATCTCTGTCTGGCTTCCCACCAACCAACGGGGGTGAGATTGTGGTTGCTCGAGCGGTTTGCGGCGGGATGGCCAGGCGTAGGCCGAAGTCAAGCGAAAAACGAAGCCTGCGGGGTCTGTCTGTCTCGCAGAGCAAAAAGGCAATCCGAACGTATAAAAGAGGCAAAATCGAACCACCTCTGCAGGCAAAATGGCAAGCCAGGTGTGAAAATTCCCCCGGGATCTTGTTTTATTAACTTTCCCTCGATCCTCTTTTCCCGTCTCTTGCCGGCCCTGGCTTTGAAGAATGATTAAAAATAGGAGAAAAGAAGAAGACAAACCGCTGCGGAGAAAAAAGGTTAAAAAAAGAGAGCCGGGTTTGTTTGTAAGAGGAAGAGGGAGAGGAATGGCGGCAGCGCCCGAAGCCGAGTAAAGAAAAAAGACCAATTGAAACCGAAGCCCAGGCGCAGATGAAAGAAGAACGTAACAGTTTACCAATTTTTTCTCCCCTCTCTGTCCCCCTTCTTCTGAATCGCTTCTCGATTTTTCTGATTAATTCCAGACCGTTTTTAGCAAGCACTACTCCGTACCGTTCTGGTACTTTTTTTTCTTCCCGTCTCCTCTGCTTGTTCTCGGCCCCAGATAAACGAACGTGCCCTCCTTCCCCTCTCTTTTTCAATGGTTCCCCCAGAAAGTGCCAAAAGCCACGAGGCGATAAGAGCCGGCCTAGTTAAGCTGCACTGCCTACACTGTTGCTGTACGAGCAAAAGAGGAGAAGAGTCCAGTGAGAAAGGATAAAAGGTACCAGATACCGCTGCTTCGTCTCCCGCTCCGTACTTGTACACGCCGCTTCCCTCTTTCCTGCTCCGGGTCCCCGCACCTCACTCCCACGCGTCGGCCAATCAATGTCCTCAATCAACGTGCTATTAGCCAATAAGAGCCCGCTCTGACCAATCGCGACGGCCACAGCTGCGTCTCCTGGGGCTGGGAAGGAAGGTCACGTTGACGCAAGGACTTGCGCGGTGCATGGTCCGGTTCGTCAGTCCCCAGGTATCGTGTACTTTGGGAAGCTCGAGCCTGCGAGTTTGTACCGTGTACTTCGAAGGCTCCCAAGGTGCTATAACTGCAACCTGCCTGCGAGTTTGCCTCACCGAGAGTCGAGTCGAGAGACCGTTTCGTGAGCTGGCGTCTCGGTTAACGCAAGGGGGCATCAAAGCTTGTTTAGGCATCAGCATCAGCATCAGCATTTCCGGCGTCATGTGAATTACTCGTATACATTTGATCTCACCGTCCAAGACAACGGCTGACTATTTATGGCGTCTTAATTGTTGAGCTTGAGGTTATCCGTTACTTAATCGAATGCAGCTCGGCTCATCAGTCAGACGGTCACGCAACGATGGTATAAGACATAGATCTGTCTGCATGGTACAAGCATCAAAGCTTCCAATCGAGAAACCATCAATCAGTATGAATACCTACAAGAAGCAACAGCCGTACCTTACAGACTACACGACCAAGATGAAAAGCATGCCAATTCAATACAATCCATGCAAGCACATCTTCTGTACTTACTTACTCAAGTCATCCATATATCCATCCCATCCCAGGCCCAATAACGGCCCTCTGATAAGGTTGCTCCAGTCCCCCTGCAAGGGACCATCAACATGTCACTCTCACATGCATCTCCTCGCACAGGCACCACGTCATCAATCCGCCGAGACGATTTCACAGCAACACTTGCTTCTCATTGGCTTCGATTCATCACTTCCAAATGAAACCAGAAATACAGTTCATCACCTTCAAACTACTACCAAAATACCGTTCATCTCTTTCAAATTAACACCAAAATACTGTTCATCACTTTCAAATTAATACCGAAATACAGCACCCTAGAAAAAAAGCACTCCCATGCTTTTGGCCCTCCAACAACAGGCCAAGAGTTAATTTCATCCCAACACGCCCCTCGCAAAAAAGGAGAAACCATTGCAATGAAAAAATCACCGGCCAGCCTTGATATTTTTTTCTTCTTCCCCCGAGCTAATGAATTCTTTCTTGACGGCTTTTCGATGCGAGAAACGTCCTCCTACTACCAGGGGACGAGGGGGTGAAACCGCAGAACAACAGGAAAAAGAGGCAAAGAAGAAGAAGAGCACAAAAGGTTATTAGTAGTTTCCCTCAAGTAAAAGAGAAAAAAAGCGAACGAAGAGAGGATATCGAGTTAAATTTCGTCGTGAAAACGAACAAACAAAAAGACGTGACCGATTTCGCGGTTGTCGTCGTTTTAAGCGAATTGTTGTTGCCAGGGGCGGTTGCCGCCTCGTCTCTGCACCCCTTTGCGTACACATAACCAAATTACTTCCGTCGTATCGATCGATGCCTTGTGCGTGTTCTTGTAATTGCTCCCTGCCGTGACAAATAAAAAAAAAAGACATTGCTACTCTCGTCTCATCGGCCAGTGCCCTGCATTCCCTACTATTGGGTCTCCAAGACCGGCGGCATTTGAAGACGCGCATTCTAGGCGACCAGACCCTTCTTGGACTATGTGGTGTCAACCTTTGGTCAGAACTCAATGTAGATGTCGTTTCATCGGGATAGACTCACCAAGTGCTCCCAGAGCTTTGTTGTCAACGCATCCGGCATGGTGTACAGATCGATGGAGAATTCGCCAGCTTCAAACAAGTTATTCACTACAGTTCCAAACGAGAGCATCAACACAGGGGTTGGACAAGTNNNAAAGGAATTGGGGCTATGGAGTAAATCAAGAAAAGAGCAGGGAAAACAATGCAGGATCAGCAACTCACCTTCCACATCGCTTCGGATATACGTATCCGGGCCCTTGTTCTCGTTAATCAGCTGGATGACGCGCAGCAGATCCTCCTCCTCGAGCTTCTCCAGGGCCTCGGCAATCTTCTCGTAGTCGTACTTTTGGGCGCCCTTCTTGCTCACGAGGCCCTTCTTCTTGGGCCGCTCTTCGTCGGAAGGCAGGGGTCCCGTCTCGCGAAGCCTCTCCTGAAGCGCCTGCGAGGGATTCTTGAAGACGACGGTGTGCGTGACCTCGTACTTTTCCTTTTGGAAGTTGAGATCGTGGATGATGGGAGCCAGCTTGGTCTTTTCCGTGGTGTAGAGGTCGATGCCAATCTCAAACTCACCCCAACCCTCGTTGGAGCAGATGAAGGGGGCNTTGGTGAAGGCCAGCGGGGGATTCATGTTAGAGAGCTGTGGAAGGGCCTCCACGGCAGGGTTCAGATCAGANNNGGGCTCAGACTTACTCTGGACGGGGTTCTCGAATGTGGGGTGCAGGTTGTAGACAACCTTGGTAAAGACGTCGGCGGGCCGCTCATTGCCATCCTCATCTAGAAGGTGAAGCCGCAAGCTCCATTGCCGCATGGGAAACTCTGCCACGGGAGAAGGCTTGTCGCTGCAGCANNNGGTCAGCACGAGGTANNNCACGGGAACCAGCAATCTTTTGTGAAGGAGAAGAAAAGAAGGTGGGAAAAGTGTGCTGGTGAAGGGATCATGATGAATGAAAAAAACNNNCATGACATGCTGGTCCGTAACGACCTTGACTTTCCTCTGCTCATCGTCAGCCCCAAGCCTCGCAGTAATGGCCAGCTTCGCCGCGCGTGGCGCTCCACGGCGAATCGGCATGATGAAAACAGTGCTGAGAGAGCGGTTTCAAATCAAAAGCGGGAAAATGAAGGGAAAGCACGGCACTGCCTGCTGCGCAGATGGGCAGAAAGAGAAGAGAGAGGCTATCGTGAACGATGGAAAACGCGCCGAGTAAAGCAAGCAGAGAGAAGGTGCGTATGTTGGTGAGGCGAGGCGAGCTTCAGCCAGAGACGAATGTGAAGAAGAACCACGGCATCGCGTAGAAAACACATTGAGAAATGCCCATTCAATCAAGTGCCCAGGCGTCAGGCAGAATCCAGCCGGCTGGCAGTTGGCGAAACGGGCCTCCATCTCCAGCTGGCAGCACTTGTTCGTTGTCCGTCACGATTTTTCTTCGGCCCGCCGCCAGTCCCGTCGCGATTCCCAAAAGCCCTCCTCTCACAAAGCCACATCATTCCCTCTCTGCGAGCTGCTCCGGACATCTGTGCCTGTGCTTCCCTTGCACGGTGCTCCGAAAAAGGAATAAAAGAAAAAGGGCATATTGAATTGCTTCCGACGAATTATAAAACCGTGTCCAATTGGACAAAGCAAAGCACCGGGGAAAAACAAGAATGGGACGAAAATGAGAGAAAAAACACTGCGTGTAAAAACTCACCTCGACCAACATGATGGCAATCGTTGTTCCTGGAATCCCTCCCACGAAAAACGCCTATTACGGGAAATAGATAATGGAGATGGTTGCAAATAAAAAACCCCGGGGCGGAAAAAAAATATGGAGGATAGGATGATACAAAAAAAAGTATAAACTACAGAGACAAGCCTTACAGTGGCCCTTGTCCTGTCCAGTCCAGTTCCTGTCTTGTTCCCTTGTCAGACACAACACACAGCAAAAAAGCACAGCACAGCACGCACACGGCACAAACACACGCAAGCAAGCACACACAAACACGCAAGCCAACCGAGAGAGGGAATAAAAAAGGGGTGCAGAAACAGGGCGAAAGGGGTGCAGAAGAAGACCAGATGGTACGCACTTGTAATTGTTTTCTTGGCCGAATTCGCACAGGACTGCCGGGGTAGGAATCTCTCTCTTTCTTCCTTCTTCCAAAAAAGCTGAGTGAAGGGGAAGTAAGTAGAAAGACAGACTGGGAAACCGACTAAGAGAAAAAAAGGCGGGCTGGACTGGGCTGGGCTTAATTGAGGCTGTCTGTCTGTTCTGCCTGCCTCTGTCCTGCTTTCCCGCCAGCTTAAGCCACTCCGACCGACTCTCGCTGTGCCGCGTCTTCCAGCGCCAGGCTGGCTCTCGCTCACTCACTCACTCACCTCTTCTTTTCCTCTACCTAACCTAGTTTTTCTTCTATTTTTTCCCCTACAGGTTCCACCCTTGGGTATCAAATCGAAAAAACTTGAATCCATAGCTGAACAGCCCCGGCCATCCGCCCATTTTCGGAGCTAAATTGGTTAGGTGGCCCCTCCTTCTCTCTCCCTTTAGAGTTGCCTGTGATTGTGTATGATGGTGTACTTTGCTTGCCGCGTTGTGGACAGCACCAGCTCGGCGTACTCCGTCATAGTTGCGAGAGATCGGACGGAATCGAGTTGATCTCTTTTTTGTTCCGTCGGCGCGCTAAGCCTGGACCGAACAGCTCTACAATGCAGACGGACTGTCGGAAATGCCGTGTATTCGAGTATTCTGGATCTGCGTTCTTGATTCTGTAATTTGACTTCATTCTCGCTATGTTCTGTATTTGTAGTACCAGCCATCACAGCTGGATCGACTCTCTTATCCTGATGGCAAACATACATGTAACATCTACATCCCGTAGCGCCGGTGCTGCCAACTTCATCTTCCACAGGTACTGGCAAGTACATCCGCGATCCATCACACAAGGCGTAGAAAATGCCCGAACGCACGCTCTCTGTAGCTCAGGCATCTACATCTCTTCTCATGCCCATCTTCCACAGGTACCAACTTGACCATGTGGAATGCATTATACAACACAGAAAATGCCGTTTGACAAGTGTCAATCCATGCTCTGTGTAGCATCATATCCGCGCAGCTCTTCATTCCATTCTATCACCCGGCATCTACATCTGCACCCGGAAACTCTATCTATAGTACTGCTACTATTTCAAACCCGAAATAAATGTCCGAATTTCATTTGTATAGCATCTCATTCCGCACTGCCCCGATGATTGCTCCCATGGCTGATACAGTGCGAAATCAACCTCTATCACAAGTACACAGGTTAAACTGCCGAGTATTGACACCTCCAGGCTGGATCTAACACTACAGTTTTAAATAGCCATCACGAGCTTCAAGAGTACTATCAGTTAACTGATAAAGGCCGCATGTATAAGTAACCATTGCTCAAAATGGTGATGAGACATGACTGTCATCACTCCACCTTTGAAATAGTCGCAGTATACGTCCAATCCTCATCGTCAACAACGAAGAAAACCTCCGAAACCGCACTCCTCGTCAAAGAGTCGCCGCCCTTCGGCCACGCAAGAGCATACAAATCACCATACAGAGCGCCATCCCTTTTCGCATCACGGACCCATTGATAACCCCAAAACGACTGGTCCCTAGTATCGCGGATCATGTCCAGCACCTTTTGAAGCTCACTGTCCAAGGCGTTTCCAATCTTTGTGCCCAGGGGGATACACCCCCATCCATGCATCCTCAGCACCGCCGTGTGCTTGTCGTCGGCGAGGTTTAGGACGGACTGGCTGGGGCTTATTTGGGAGCTTTCTCCTTGGACGAATTGGATAACTGCGCCTTCTTTGTGGCTCAAGTTGCATTTTGCAAAAAGGTCTTTATCCTCGTTACCCCTTTTCTGGGGGTAGTAAAGGATTAGCTTTCCGGAAGTGTCGAATTGGACTGCGGAACCGGGCTCGGGAATATCTTTCCAGTCTGTTGAGCTGGAGATGATGCCGTGTGGTGATAGACCGCGAATAGTCAAATAGCGTCGATGGACTAATTTGTGACTGCCAACGACGCTGAAGATAAAGAAGTCCTTCTTCTCGGTGAAGTCTCCACCGATAATCTTTCCGACATGATTGACATCCGACGAGCTTTCTTTCTTGTACTCTGTGACTTTGACTTGAGTCCCATCAATGGAGAGATGAACAAGGAGAATAACACCCGTCTTTCCTCCCTTAAGAGTCGATTTCAGAGCGTCATTGAAGAAGAGCACTCTCCTGACTACTTCCGAACTCCTAGCTGCGTAAAAGTTGTGCAAGGACGAATGGCCTGAGAGATGCATCCCTCCAAGCCCGACCAACAGTCCAGGTGTGGGGGTTGCGGCACCAGAGGCAATGCCGAGAATAGAAAGGAAGAGGCCGGCAGCAGCCACTGCCTGGCTATAGGCTTTGGGAGAATCTTTGTCTATAATGGAGCAAAAGACTATTTCCTTCAGGTCGTTGATGAGCGTGATCGTAGTATCGCCATTACAGGTAGCTAGAGGAGAAGAACTCATTGTGCTGTGTGGGTGTAGTATGATGACTCTCCAATATTCGTATAAAAATAACGAAGAAGATGATGGCCTGAGAGGAAAATATGAGAGGAAACGTTCTTTCTGTGGCAATGAGATGTTTCTTATTAAAGCGAATCAAGCACGGTAGGGACCGTCTTGCTGCATACGATGCCGTGCCGACTATTGGCCCAGATGCTGTAGAGAGCTGGACTAGACTGCTTCACGAAGCCTAAACTGAGTGCTCCTGTGACGTGGTTCAAGAATTGAGAGCTTACAAAGATCAAGGTTGGGGATAGAGGAGTAATATAAATAGGTATGAATAAGAAAGAAAATACAGAGTAGGTAGATAAAAGGGGAAGAGTTGGTATGCCAAGGTTCCCTTGATGGAGTTGAAGCTGGTACACGTCATATCAAATTGTACTTGTGATGGAGTTTGATTTCGCACTATATCAGCCACAAGAGCAATCAGTAAAGTCCGTGCGAAAAGAGATCCATGGAACTGTATCTGTTCTACCGTAGTGTCCATCTTGTATAGCCTGTAGGTAAATGAAGCTTCAAGGTTGCATTCAACGCTTCATTACATATAGAATCACCCTATCAATCCTCTCTACGGTGATGAATTCACTCTTCTCATCATTCAGACATCACATACATACACTGCCTCTCTGGTATCAACTTTTATTTCTTTCAGGGTGCTCTACTATCAAATGCCATTATTCGCTCTCCCCTCAAGGGCATGCACCACTTGGTGCTCAATTCCCGGGGTCTTTCTTCTCTCCAGTCTCCGTGATTCCAGATCGACTTTCTCTGGGCTACATCGACTTGTGTTACAGAGGCTCGTGTCGATCCATCTGTCGCGTGCGTGTGGTGTATGTGTATTGGTGGTGTTGTCATGTTGTGATGTGATGGGGCGTGGGGGGCGTCAAAAGGTACAGAGCATCGCCGTGTCGTTAATCAACGGGCTGATGCGGCGTAAATGATGGGGGAAAATTATGGTTCGAGAAGCGGCAAGCATTGATTTGGGGGTTGATGGTCGGGGGTTAAGCCAAGGAAGTATCGGCTTAAGCAGTCTTCTCCTCCTCATCCTTCTTCTCCTCCTCCTCGTCAGCGGCCTGGAAAAGGTGGGCGCTGTCCTTTTGCGCCTTGAGGAAAGCATCCCGGAACTGGTTGGCGTCTGAAAAACATTCATGNNNGTAGATATTCACGTCTGCCAGCATTAACAGTTGAAATCTTGACGTACTGTCGGAGTTGGCGAATCGGATAGCAAGAGTCACAGCCTCGGGCTCTCCCTCGCTGACATCGGCGGCAGCGTTCCACACCCAGCTTCGGTCAGAGCCGACGTTGGGCGACAGAGTAATCTCGGGGACAACTGGCGCACCTGTTAGTAAACCTCGTCTCTCTATCTCTCTCTCTGTGTGTATAGCAGTACGAGTATACGCCCGATCAAGCGGGGCGACAGGGGGAATACGTGAAGGTGGGGAAAATAACGTACTGTAGTGGTTGGCGCAGACCTTGAGAGTCTTCTCGCGTCGCATCACCAGGCGGACCTTGGCGTTCTCCTTGTGCTTGAGCAGTCTGACATCACCAGTTCCGCGCTCCTTCCACTCGCCAGCGGCGGCGGGGGCCTCCTCGCCGTCCTTCTTGGCGGCCTTGACGAACTTGAACAGCTTGGCGCGCATCTTGAAGAGCTGCTCCTCAGACTCCTCGTTGGTCTTGACGTCGACCTTTTCGGTCAGCTTGACGACGGGCTCGAAGTGGACGTCTTCGCTCTCGGGGGCCTCGTCNNNTCGAAAACACTCTTGNNNGCCGATCATTTCCATCAAGATATAGATGCAGGGAGTATTTTGGCTTACTTCCTCGCCCTTGGCCTCGCGCTGGGCCTTTGCGCTTCCGGAGTTGTCGCCACGGTCCTCCTCCTCCTTCTTTTCCTTCTTTTCACCACCGCCAAACATGGAGAAGACGGAGGAAGCAGTCACAGAGGCAGGAGCCTAGATAAGAAAAGCCCGCGTGTCAGCACAAAAGATCACGGTCGAAATATCGCGCAGGGCATCATCGATCGATCGGGTCGGACACTGCAGCGGTTTCACGCGAGGGGTCGTTAGTTACCTCAGTGCTGGTCTGCTCGACCTTGGGCTCGGTAGCGTCGGTGGAAGACATTTTGAAGAATCGGTCGGATATCGAAAAGAAAAAGGGACTCTGTTGCCGTGAAAGAAGAAACCGTTAGTCGTTTATCGCAAAGGGTAAAAAAATGATGCCGTGCCAAACAGCGTTTTGTTCTGGTGGCGTAGCGGGGTGAAAGGCGGGAAATGAGCAAGCACCCCTCCTGACAAACAAAAACACGAGCGCTTCACAAACAAGAAAACTCACCAAGAGCTCAGCAAAGAAAAAAGGGAAGAGACCAAAGTATCGCTGGCGATGGAAACTTCGTCGCAAAAAGAACCGGTTATTGTATGTTTCTGTAAGGTACCTGGGTCTTGCCTAGCGGGGGATGGAGTTTAAAAAAAAAAAAACAAGGTGGTGGTTGGTAAGGTCGCGCGAGGGGCTTTGCGGTTCTGCCTGGCGCTGTGTCTTTGGTGCCCCTCCCTTCCATTCAGTTCTTGAGTGGCGGGGCTGATTTTTCTTTTCTCATTTCCCTGGTTCACTAAGGTACCTCTAACTTGTAGCGTTTTTTAGGACTAGACATGTCGCGAGACGGCTGTCTTTTAGTGTAATGGTACCTTTAGGATCTACCTTATTGGTATTGCTTTTTACTGCTAAAGCTGGTGCCAAAATATCTCCAGACCCCCTTCGTGTACTAATCTATTGCATGCATCTACAGTACATCGACAACTCCGGTGGCGACATTCAGCCATCAACGAAATATTACTGCCCCTCACAGCCTAGGCGAATCCATGCCTAAACATCCCCCATATGCAGCTCTTCTTCACAGCTTAAAGGCGACATTACAACCCAAGCTTACTCCTAAATGTCCTACTAATGCGAGGTACAGAACAGTAAAGAAAAATAACGGCACGTGGTCCTGAGCCATTTAACGTGCGAAATCACGGGCGTTGCTGACTGCTGGTGTGATCAAGTGACACAGACGACAGACTATCGAATCCCTACAAGCAAGATGTGCCACCAAATTAATACTAACCTGATAACCACGACAGTTTACATGTAGAATGGATGTATCAGAAATAAGGCAAGGTAAATGGTATTATAAGTCTCATGTATATAAGATACCAACGACATAGGCACGCAAAGTAACATACGGTAGCTCGTGTATTTGCGTTTTGCCATCAGAACGAAATCCCATTTCCCTTTCGTGCCACAATCACAACCTCAAAAGACAAATAGAAAAAAAAGTATGATAAGACAAGCAAAGGTAAAAAAAGGTCAAATCCATGAACTCCGTCCATCCATTCCAACCGGGTTCTGTTCATTCAAGTTCATTAATACATATACCAAATCCTCGCGGATCTCCGTGGTTGCAAAATAGGAGAGTTGAAAAGAAGACAAAAGAAAGCAAGCCTTCCTTATGGAGCGTCGTTGTACTGCTCGTGCGAACTCTGTCGGCATGCAGACTTGCCCCTTAGCATAGACCACAGCCGTGAAGCAGAGTCGGTCAGCTTCTCCTGGACTTCCATTTTGGCGTGCTTCAACTTTGACTGCGCGGCTGCTGCATGCTTGTCGGCAGAGTACGACTTGGCCTTCCGCAAGTATTCTTCATGCTCCTCAGCGCTGCCAAAGGTTTGCAGCCACAAAAGCTTCGCTGATAATTGAGCGTCAAGAAGCTGGAGTTGGAGTTGGTTTTGCACATCCTCCACCGAGGGCAGATTCTCCGTAGCTTGTTGCGTAATCTTGTCAATCTTGCTGGCGATGCCTTGAGTGGCTTCATCAAGCTGAGTCTTGGCTGTTGACACGAGGTCGTCCAGTTGCTGCCGCACATCTGCAAAGTTGGCAAAGCTGGCGCCGAATGTCTTGGAGACGGTCTCGGTGACTGTTTGGCAAACGTTTTGGCATGCCGAGCCCAGTGACTGCTTCGCTTTCTCAATACGCCGCTCTGCTTCCTGAGCAGCCGCGGGTACGAGGCCGGAGAGATCCTGGGCAAGATGGGCGAGATGCTTGGTCCGCTCCAGAGCGCCTTCCATCAAGCCCTTTCCAAAGTGGACCTTAACAACTTTGTGAATCTTTGGGCGGCACTTAGCCTCGAGAATGACGCTGACGACGCCGTGGGTCTCTCTCTTGGCAAACTTTAGACGGAGACCCTCATCCTCCAGAGACATGGTGGTATCAACGGGGACTTCTCCTCTCTTGGCAGTCACAGTCAAGCACTCCTTGGCCAGCCATGTCTTCTTGATACTGTTGGGAATGTGAATTAGGATATCATTGTGTGCCTCGGCAGTGAATGACACAACCGGCTTCTTGGCGCCGAATATCCAGTCGTCTGACTGTCCTTCGCCAATGGGCATTAACGCCAGGCCATTGGTAGCCGAAGGAATCAGGCTGCTACTGCTGGAGCTTGCTGACAACGACGTCGAAGTGGTGAGATAGGATGTAGTTGTGACGGTTGCGGTGACGGATGGTGGCATCTGAACGTTTGGTAGAGCCGACTTGGATGCCGGCCCGTAGAAGATGGGTAGCACCACAAGGACGACGACGACAAACACGAAGCCGGGAAAGGCGCCCCACGTGTTCTCGACCAGGAATTCCTTGACCTGAGATTCCAATTGCCATAGCTCAGACACCTTCTTCTTGAAAGATTTCTTGTCATGGTCGGCAGGCCTTTCAATGACTCGGCTGGCCTCGGGAGTATAAGATGGAGTTCTCAGACTCTGGTCCGTGTATTCGAGCAATTCTTGCGATGCATCATTCTTAAACGGGGGAAGNGGTTCAGTCTTGTTGGATTCGTCGTGTGCTATTTGGGACTCGGTCATGACGGTGTCTTCGTGAACCGAGCCCTCATCGTCTTCCTCGTCCTCGGTCTCGTCGCGGTCAGAGGATGCACCGTGCGTGTCGGCATCATCATTGTCCGTCCCAAATGAATCGTCTGTTCCAGCCAGGCTGCGGACATCGTCTGGGCGATGAATGTCGAGCGAGCCGACGGACTCGCTCATGGAGGCGGGGTAACGGTCGTCTTGGGATTCTTCCGTGTCGGTGCTGGGGCTCGAGATGAGCTCGTAGGTTGATTCGGCCATGCCGTTGTCGTCGGCTGGTGGCGGCATGTCCATCATGTTGGGGTTGCTGCTCGATATCCAATTCGCAAGATGCGTGTTGCCCTGCGGCCTTGGGAATCGGAGAGTGGGCTCAGAGGCAGAGAGGCCTGGGGCGTCTGCAGTTGGGTTTTCTGTTGTCGCCGTTGGTGAAGGCGAAAGTGTCGAAGGCGGCGGTGCTGGCAGAGAGTTGGAAGGGTTGCTCAGGCGTGCAAGCAAAGTATCGCGACGGCGAAGCTGCGTATCATGCTGTTCCATCACGAAGTGACTGTGGTCAGTTCGAGGACCATCTCACGCTCCCAAGCGATGACTCGTCGACAGGCCCATGAATCAACAGGGCGTGTTTGAGGGCGGCGAGGAGGACAGTGGCAAGTGGCAAGTGGCAGTGGTTCTTGTGTGAATGGAGATGGAGGGGAGAAGAAGGGCGGCGGGGAGGGGTTGAGCTTTGGATGAATGGAGAGTGAGGTCACAGCTCGCAAGGTGAAAGAACTAACCACTGTGGAAGTGCAGAAGCAGAAGAAGATGTTCCCCGAAAGAAAGAGGGAAGAAGTAGAAAATCCAAATCACGGAAAAAGCTTGACCGTGAAGGCAAAGTTGCACGTTGCAACACAAGGAAATAAAAGAATAGGCCCGAGTGGTGAAGCTGAATGTGGTAAAGCCGTGCACCAGGGATAGCCTTGAGGCTGAGTTGATGCCTGCGGGAGCCCGGGGCTGCCTGATGGCACTGTGGACGTAGCGGTTTAGCGGTTTAGCAAGCTCCCTAGCAGCTGCGAATAGCGCTGGAGAGGTGGGGTTGGGCCGTTGAATTGAGCTCTGGGCAGCGCCGCGCGTGACCTGGAAGAGCGACGAGGCAATTGTTCAGTACGAGTACAGGGTTGTAAGATGGATGAAGATGGAGTGGAGTTTGGGTTGATGGGTAAGATGGTCCTCTCACGTGAAGATTATGCAGTCAGTCTACGGGAGTTGAGTTGATTCGCTTCGATTCGATTGGCAGCCGGGCTGCAAGAGAAGGACCAAAGGGACGAGAGCGGACGGAGAGAAGGGCAAGAGGGCGAATGAAGGAAGCAGAAAAAAAGAAGTCGGGTACTGTAAGACGAGGCTTCATCTGCCTTGACAAAGTGTCCGATAACTGAGATGGATGGTGGGGTCGCAGCTTGAGTGGCGGACGAGGCTTTTCACGGTTTGATGGGATCAAGGCCAAAGAAGAGAGTTGGTTGGGCCGTTGTTTTCGTTGGCTTTGGGTTTTGGTCTAGCCTACGTAGTGTGTGTTTTGTGTTGTTGAGACATCAATATCTTGGAAAAGAGATCGTTATTGAGAGTGAATGGCAAATGCACAGGCACCAGTTATGATGGGCTGAAGTGAGTCTTCGATATCAAACATGCGGAGACGAAGGAAGCTAGGCCAGTTCTCCATCCGTCTGCAGCTTTGGTGGTGAGGCTTGCAAGGGACCAAAGTGTCATGCGTAAGGCAATGTAATCCAAGTGAGGGGCCACCGTGTGTATACTCAGAATATACATGTATGTTGCCTTTGGAGGCTATTTCAAGGTAATTCGCTATCTATAAACTCAACATTGTCTCCATCAACCCAAGCCAAGCCAGCAAAACATCATCTCCAGCAGCTAGAAACCAACTCAGCTCAGTCCAGTCCAGATCAAATCAAACAAATAGACAATCATCTGCAACAGCAACAACTCCCATCTCACATATTCCATCCCATCCATCCATCTCTCATCGTCGCATCCCGTGTCCGGCATGTGCTCGCTTCATACGTCAGTGCCTCTCCTCCCACTGTGGACCCTCTCCAATCTCCATTTTCCATTCCCGCCATCCCGAGCTTCCACAGTCTCCGCCAGGCGGGGCATCTTTGTCGATGCGGGGAGCCCATTAAAAAGGCGTATTTTGATTTTGGAAATACACTTACAGCACTGTCGGCTACATATCAAGGTGTTTCTTGTATCTTGTTACTATTAAATCTAGGTAAATTTCAGTCCTCTTATATGATTGGGACTTGTGATATCTTCTCATCAAGTACATGAAAAGTATGTAGAGCGAGCCACTCACGCCCAATCAGCCCAACGAAATTCTGGCCTGATCAAGAACAAACGTTGAGGATAAGCCCGTTCTTATACCATCAAAGCTTGCTATACCTCATATACATTAACTAAAAACTCCAGTTGCGCCACAGCCCAGGCGTCTTGTTACGCTTACGTACATTTCCTACGCATACAGCAGCATCTATACATAATCACGGCATCAGGACAGAATAAGCTGGCATAAATCAAAATGTGTAATTGTGATTTCATATATATTGGCCGATATCGCTTCGGCATATAGACAGCCCTCTCTATCTACTACCCATCAGTGCCCCCGTCAAAACCTGTCATAACCATCGCCCCCATCCATAACCCGTCGTATCCTGGCATGTAAAAAAAGCAAACAGAACAAAATAAAATATCAAGAGTAAAACGAGTAGGCGTTCCGACATTCCGACATTATGCGCGTGCCGCTCCCCGTCTATAGTTTTTATTTCCCATCCCCGTCTCCAAACTCCGTGTTGGCCGAAGCAAAGACACAACAAAAATAAAAACACAAAATGCGGAAATAGACTGAACCAGCTCCGATGGCAGGGATCTGGCCGGCTGTTGGGGTACGAGTACGGCAGCCATTGCAAGCCGCCAAGGGGTAAAGCCCGTCCCGAGCCCATGATCCCAGTAGCCAAGAAGAAAGAAGAAGTGGGGTATCTTCACAAAAAAATGTTGTGACACGGATGATCGTGCCGGCAGCCGGGGTCAGTCAGGAGGCTGAGACAAGCAGATGGCGATTTCCAAAGGATGATGCTATCCGAGTAGGCTGCCTTCTTTCTTCTAAGCGGAGCAAGCCCGTCTGATTAATAGTGGTGTACAAAATGAAGAGATAAAGATGGCATGCGAGATGCAGAATGGTTTATAGTATGCAAAATTATTGCGCAGATGCAGCCTCACAGCACGCCGTGCTTCTTGAGGACCTTTTCCAGGGACTCGGGACCAAAGTGCTCGTCGTCTGGCATCATCTCAATAATGCCAGTCAGGTTGGCAAACAGGTCGCCCTGGTTTCGGTAGGCCAGAATGGCAGGCACCGCGGCATTGTCGAATTCAATATCCTCGTAGTGGACCTTGACGAAGTGAACCGACGTGTTGGACTTGACCAGTGGCACCAGCACTGATTCGATTGCAGAGGAGACCTCGCTCTGACAACTAATGTTAGAACACTGNNNTATCAATATGGGTATGGCGGGACTCTTTACCTCGTGATCGTAGACAAATACAACAACAGTGGTATCTCTGTTGACCTTTTCAATGGCGTCTAGGTACCCCAAGGCGTCCACCTCATCCATGCGGCCGTATATCCGCGTGCTGGGGCTCGTCCTTCGGGTGCGAATAGATGCACCGGCGGCTTCCTTCTCGAGCTCCTGTCTCCGAGCCTCTCTCCACTGGCTCAGGAACTCTTCCTCGTCATCATCGCCACCGCTAAAGATGGCCTCTTCACTCTCGCTCTCGCTGTTCTTGTCGCTTGAGCGGGGGCANCCAAAGACGCTCTTGCGAACGGACATGGCTCGGTTTCTCCATTTGGTCTTGCGGGCAGATTCATAGCTTCTGGCATCGGCAATGACGCCTTTGACACCGGTAGAACGGCCGCTGTCAAATGACGCGGGGGGAGTNCTGAGCTCGGCGGCGGCGGTAGGCATTCTCATGGCTTCTTCGATTCTGGCGTTGCGATATTGTTCTTCTTCAGAGACGTCTGATCCGTGGTGGGAGTCGGCGTCGTCACGATCTTCAGGGTGGAGGGTTTCCCGGTGGGTATTGTTGGCGACAAGCTTGTCGAATTCTTCTTGTGCTTCAGTGGTCATATTGGGCAAAAAGGCTCGGGCACGAGCGGGTGGTTGAGGGTGGTTATATAGATTATAGATGGGATCGTTGTTGTCTTCTGTAAGCTCAAACCAGCGGGCAGAGAAGAAACGAACTTGGCCAGTCCTGTCGAGTGAGCCGACGACGTGTGAGTGAGGGAGGGGCGTGTGGAAACTGTTGACTGGCTATTCGGGCAGCGCGTTTCTCGAAGGAGCGGAGCAAAAGCAGCAAGGGGGTGAGACGACAAGAGTCTGTTTCTTGGTCGTGATTAGTTGAGACAGAGACGCTCGGATCAAGCAGCGAAGAGGCGCGAAGAAGTGAAAGAAATAGAAGCGTCGGCGAGAGCGAAAGAGAGCGTCGAGTGGACGGCAAGACGGGGCCCCTGACAAGACGCACGCCCCCTTTTTTGATGCGACAAGCGGTTTCAGCAGGCAGATCCAGCATGCGAGCTGCCAGGGGTTTTTAGTAGAGGATCCAGAGGGCCAACAGGGCAGGGCTCAGCACGAGATCAAGCGGTCGCAGTGCCGAGTCTGGCGCGGGTTTGGAGGCGAGGACGAGGAGAGGACCGGGATGGTGATTGGCGAAGTCGGAGTTGTGGTGGATAGAATGTGCATAAGGTACGATACTCGACAAAAGTGTGGGCAGAAGGTGGTGTAGAAAAGGTGGCGCGCGGGGGTTGTGGCGCTTGGATGGTGTTTTTGGTGGCTTGATGCAGTGATTGAGCCCTACAACACCAACAAGTTGATGGAGGCTTCAGCTGATTCTACAGCAACAACACAATGGCATCTTCTCACCCTTCAAGCTGAATTACGACGAAATATCAGCTGCATGGATACTCATCTCTACTGATCAGCTGAATCAATACCAAGAACTTCACAGCACTCAGCTCCGAATCCCTTGCTCAACTCCCCAACGTCTAGACTCTCTACGGACTACTCCGTCTTCATGGCAGCATTGATTCTCGACGAGGCTGAAGAGTGATCAAACGCCCCCATTGTGATGACAGGGGCCATCCTTGCCATCTTCGCCCTCTCTTGCCATCACTCGGCCAATGCGGCCATGCCAAACTGCTGAATGACGCCCACGATGCCCGCACTTGTGCTGCACCCCAGGCGCTGCCATGCTCTTTCTCCTCCCACAGCCGGGGGTCCGACATGTGGCTCCTCGTCGAACCACCGGCGCTAAGAAAAACGAACGACTGACGGCTGAGCCTCGCACCGAAGCCAGTTGGTTTTGCCTCTCTGATGAGTCTTGTATTGCCTGTCAATGCCACGATGAGAACCGGATCTGCGACCAGCCCCGGCCCCAAATGCACAAGCAAGCATTGCACTGACGGAGATGACATTTTCTCCGCTGATTTATGCGCCTTTTGGGAAATCACCACATGGCTTAGGCTGACTGGATAGAAAACTGTCTGGAATGTTTGGAAGGATCTTGAGGACCCTCCCCGCATGCCACGTCTTGCATGGCAGCTTAATTTCGAGTGGTGTGCCTATTCCTGGGCGAGCAAGGATGTCCGAGATATTCGTGATTGGGCGGCTGAGTCTTGCTCGCTACAGCCTTTTCATGCGCATGACGAACCGGCTCGGAGGAGGTATACCAATTCGACTGCCGTGTACGAGATACGAGTAAGTCGGCTAGCAATTGCCCTGGAGGGGGGCTCAGACAGGCGGTATGTTTCGACCGCTGGGCGAGCCCTACATCATCTCCATCTTGGAAGACGGTGAGAGACTCGGTTGGCGGCAATGCTGACGTGGTCCATTGGGAGCAGCAGCTTACTAGGCTTGTGCCTACGCACGGGATGACTGCTTGGATCTCTGCAGTGGTAAGCTGATGGCCAACAACACATCTGCAATACCCATCGACATCTGGACGGCAGACGAAAGGAGAGCACCCACGTTGAGCTTACAACAAGATGCTTGTACTCGCGGTTTCAGGCTGTGTTCACCAGTTCATCTTATCTGTGATTCTCACCGCCACCTCCAGGCCATCTCACTGCCGAGCCATTCACATTAGCAGTTGATATTAGTCTTCGGCACTTCCCAGCCCAGAGACAGAGGCAGGACCAGGACAATGCCGGGATCACGACGTCTGTCTTACGCTTAATCCATGCACATTCGACTAGGCTCCATCGGGCAAGGACAACTCATGCCTGCTGTTTCAGAATCCGTTTCATCTTTCTCGTGCAGATCAGAAGCCTGTTTAATTAATCTCGGCCCCTGGTCCAGTTGAGCGCGTAATGTGGGCATATCTAAGCTGGTGCTGCCACGGTTTCCGGGCTTCTTATTGGCCTTTTTCCGGGCGACGACTTGACCCTCGTCTTTTCCCATCTTTTATTTGTATTTTCTTCTTGTATTTTCGCGGCCAAGAAATATAGGATGGAAAAGGCAAACGCAATGTGGCGCAGCCAACAACTATCCTCAAAAATGATGCCATTTCTACCGTTGGGGGCCAACCAATATCCCAATATCGACTGTTGTTTGCATCGGACAAATGGAGATGCGATTCTGCAAGAGTCCGGATACGAAAGCTTCTTTGGCCGCGCGATGTAACTCTTGTTTCTATTGAGGACGACAGCATTGACTACCGTAGACGTGACGCCCTCAGATATTTGGCTGCTGCATCATCCTGAGCCCTTTGCTTGCCTGTTTTCTTCTGTGCAAGGCGTCTGGCACTTACATGCTACTAGGCTGTGACTCGCATTGTCGGATCCTGATTGAAGGAAGGCTTATTGTTCTCGGTGTTGAAGGCCGAGAGTGTTCAGCTCGGCTAGAAATGTGAGGCGTCTTTCGTGTGACCTTGTACCTGGTACGGGTCGTGCGTTGATATTGTGAGTTGTGGGGTTTCATGATGCAATTCCTCTGCTGGACTTGGAACGCTTCTGGCTTTGAGGTATTCATCGCTTATAAAAGGACCAATCAATGTGACTAGATTAGAAAACTACTTGGTAAGCAGTCTCAAGTGCGGTATGAGATTGAGGGAAAAGAAATTTCTTCGAATTCCATATCTGCTTAGTATCGTCTAATACCCAGTCACAAACGTACGTCAGCAAGACTGTTGTTAATTTGCAGCTGTTTCTATGCCCCAAGAGGGAGCATGACGTACTTTACATTTTTCTAACAAGTTACAAGCTGTTTTGTTCATATTTTAATCCTCCATCTGGAATCATATCGTGTAAATCACCCACGACTTCATAATGACACACCCAAACACCCTGGGGCTATATTGAGTCAACTTTGTGCCATCTCGATTTAGTAGTAGGTTAATACTATGATACACAGATCACCTTGACATTTACTGGAATTACATCATTCCGGCTTCTCTGTAAAACTTAGACTCGGTGTTTGATCATCACAATCCTATTCGGCCATCGTCATCTCCATCTTCTGCACCCAACACCATACCATCTTTCCAAATCTACACTCTTGCCACAATTCTACAGCTTATACTTGTAGACCTAAATTCGTCAATCTATAGAAGAATTATATTTGTTTTCAGCACTAGCATCATCAATTTCGTCATATCCTGTTCCGACACCGCCCATCCGCACAACAGATCAACATCCAAAACTTACACGGGCCATCCAACGATCCCAGTCCTTCAACGCCCGTTTGAGCTTCTGTCATAAATCAGGGGGCCCATATTTGGAATACAGTTGGGAGTTTCTAGAAGTTTCTTGATTTGCCAGACTTGTTGTTAATGCACAGATTGGATTGTCTTGCTGGGTGTTGGGTCGAGCAGTCATCTGATCAGTGCTGTCACCACATATCAATGACGCTCTCTGCTTCACGACATGTTACTAATACGGTCTGTGGAAAAATACAGTGAAATGATGCTACCGTAACTTAAACTACATCTTCATAGCACAATCCAATCATTGTACAACCCGAAATAAAATTGGCAAGACAACTAGCCACTCTCAGAGCATACTCACACCATGCCTTTGATAACAAACTTCCTTTCAACCAAAAAACACAGGGAACAAGAAACAAGAAAATTAAACTCTTGATCCATATTAAACAAACATATCAATACTCTACTTCCACCCTTACCCGATTATCCTCCAAGAGAGATAGTCTTAACATCCTGCTTAATTAACATCCTTCCAAAGTCCATTTATATTCTCAACCTGACATCTAACAACATCATCAAGTGTCAACCCCTTTACAAATTTTGAGTTTCAGCCCAAAACGCATTCCTTCCTCACACAAAGTCAGTCTAACTGATTCTACTCCATGACAAGAGTTAGTTACATCATCAGCTCATTCAACTCACCAATTACCAATGAACATCTCACTCGTTCGCTCAACAAGTCGATTCTCTGCGTTTAAACTTCCATCAAAACCTCTGTGATCAAACTTCCATCATACCGATAACCATAAAACGCACCACATCAACCACAAACTTGCAGCACATCAATAGCCATAAACTCACACCAGATCAACCACAAAACATATCCTGTCAACAACCACAAATCACATCACATCAAGCCAAACCAAGACAAATAATATTCAACGGCTTTTATTCTTTCTTCTTCAATCCCAAACAAAGATCCCTCATCCAGCACACATTACAACAAAATGCAAAACATCTCATTTCAATAAAGAAAAAGAAAACCACATATTAACAAAACAACATACTGACAAAAAAACACTTTCAGCCCAACAAATGCAAAACATAAAAAAAAAGACGAACCCTCCCTCTCCAAGTGGTATCGCGTGCCCTCTCCTCCAACTGCTCGGCTCCCTCATCCTCATTCCAATTCGTTTCTCCCGTTTCTCACCTCGCTCCTTGCTCCTGGTTTGCTTCTCAGCATCCTTCGCACGTGGTCATTATATATCCCCGCAAAAGAAAAGAAGAAGAAAACAATGTGACCCGGTCTTGTTGAATCATCGTACTGTATTATCTGGAAGCTTGATCTGCTCCTTGTTATAAGTCGCCAACATCCCTACCATTCCCTAACCACTTCACATCCCTCCCTTCTCCCTCCATCACATTTAAAGTCTTCTCCAAAAGAAGCCCCTCTCCCCCCTTACTCTCCAGAATTTTTTTTTCTCGTAGCTCTGTTATATGCGCGCCCTTCTAAAAACACTAAAGCTCGCTCGACCGGCATATTTAAAGAAAAAAGTGTCCGCTGAGGGGAGCCGGAACGCGGTACAGAGGCAACTGAAGACATAGAAAAAACCATCAAGTAATACACCCAGCCCGTGGCCAACAATCCAGAGCTTATCAGAAAACGCAGAAACTATTGTGCAAAGAATTTTTGGGATCAGAGGCGGGAGAAAAAAAAGATAAAGAAAAAAAGGAAAATAATAACGAGAGAGGGAAAAGGGGAAACAAAAGGTATCAAGTCGGCCGGTTTCCTTTTCCGACTGTCGCCGAGAGAATCGGGATTGAGATGCCTCCACGAGGGGCTCATGCAGCGGCCAAAAATAAATAAATAAAAAGAGTTAATGGTGTAAGTAGGGCACGTTTCGTCACTTCGTCCTGCGTACGCCAGTATTCGCAAGCCAGATATGCGTAGTCGGGTGTCCGAAATTGGCGGGTAATATAATCGTTTGAATGCGGATGGTGAAGAAAAGTCACGGATTAGACTCGAATCGGCAGGTGCGAAAAGAAAAATCCATCTGTATCACAGTCGCAGGCAATTTAATAAGCCCAAACCTTGAGCTGCGGAGGAGGTTAGTCACATCGAGTTTGGGAAAAAAGAGCTGCAACTTGTCCAACTTACCAGAGAATCCCATGAACCTGTGCACAAGCTGATTCCGTCGTTGCTGACACCCAAGCAGCTCACACGGTTCTCGTGGCCTACCAGCGAGCCAACCTTTTCGCCTCGTGTAATGTCCCAGACCTTGATCACGAANNNGCANNNGATGTCATCGGGGGGAAATAAGGTTTCATCGCCATGTAAACTTACCTTGCACTCAAAGTCGTCATATCCGGCAAAGAGCAGACGTCCGGACACGGAGGTGGCAACGGATGTGATGCCGCAAAGAATGGATTCAGACTGATTGACATGNNNGCATTTCAATTGNNNAGANNNCCAAAAGATCAGAATTCTACGCACTCCATAGAGGTTCAGTTCGCGATCGGCGCGAATGTCAAACAGCCGGCAGGTGGCGTCATCAGATCCCGTAACGAAAGAGTGGCCGTCGGGGAAGAATTGGATGGCGTTAATGTCAGACTCATGGCCTGCAAAGGTCTGCACCGCCTTTCCGGCACGGATATCCCAGAGCTTGGCGAACGCGTCGCAGGCACCAGAGATGAAGGTGTTTTGGTTGGTGGGGTTCAAGCTGATGCTCATGACATCGCCAAGGTGGTCGGCGAACTCGGTGACCTTTTGGCCAGTCTCAATGTCCCACTTCATGCAGGTCATGTCACCGGAGGAGGTGAGGATGCTGCGATCGTTGATGAATCGACAGCAGGACAGGTAACCGGCGTGGCCGGACAGTTCCCTGGCCACCCGCGTGGGGCCGTCGCGCTGCTGGTTGAGGTTGTAGATGGAGCAGATGTTGTCGAGACCACCGCAGGCGACAAAGTTGCCGCTGGGGGCGTAGGCGCAGGTCATGACCCATGATGAGCGGAGGGGGATGGCGTGGACTTTGTTGGTGGTGTAGGCGTCCCAGATGATGAGCTTTCCGTCCTGCGAGGCTGAGACGAGGTGTCGGCGGTCTGTAGACCAGTGCATGGCGTAGATCTTGGCCAGATGGCCCTTGAGCGTCCGCTTCGCCCGCATAAGCTGGTTCTTGGGGATGGGCTCGTGAGCCTGCTGAGCGACAGCCCGGACTGAAAAAAGCATCGAGTTAGCATCGCGAAAATAAGGGGGGGGGAAGAAGTCGCCGATTGAGAGAGCAGAGAGAGAGAAAAACAACATACGTGTGGTGTCGGCCAGCTCATCCTTCTTCCGCTTGATCCTATCCTTGAGCGTCTCGGCCTCGCGACGCGCTTGCTGGATGCGCGCCTGCATCGCCTCGGGCGACACATCGTTGGGCTGTGAATTCATGGCGAAATCGACGGTTTAACGGGCGACGACAATCGAGAAAATGGGCGGGCGATGGCGATGGGGAGCAGCTGCGGGTTTTGGCGGCGTCGTCGTCGGGAGGAAATCGAATTGACGACGGTTGGGATTGTGGAGAGCGGAGGGAGAGGAGAAGGAGAGAATGCGCTGGCTCTGGTTGGGTTGGGGGGAAAAGCCAAAGGGACAGGAAGAATGGAACTGGACTCAAGTGAGCTACAGGTACAGCAACGTTAGCTCCTATCCCAGGGGGGTTGGTGCGCTCTAGTCCCGGGCTGGGGTGCCTGGGGCGGGTTTTTTGGGAAATTGACGGTGGGCTGCGCTCTGCTGCGAGGTGAGGCCCTGACTTGACTGAGCGGCAGCTTACACTGGACTGGACTGAACCGAACCTGAACTGATCGGGGTGGAGCCCTGGACTCAACTGTGCTCAACTTCGCTGGACGAAGAGACGAGAGCCTGGCACTGGCACCGCGCTTTTTCAGGGCCGGGGCGATGTGCTAAGGCCAAGTTGAGCCCCAGCGCTAGGAGCTGAAGATGAGGTGGGATTGATGGTGTGTGGAAGAAGAATCGAGACACTCTTCAGGTTGGCCGGGTTGTTTGTTAACCAATTTCTACCTAGCAGCATGGAGTACTATCGCTGTGCATGACCCGATAGAGTACAGTTTTAATTGATGTCCTGTTGCCTGATAAGTAGTTGCAGCATTTGATCATTGTACATATTGACCCGTCCAGATCAGACTACGAAATTGAATGGCCTCAACTTCATTGCGTGCATCCGCTTCTGCTTGCTAATGCCCGCACTTGTGCTGTAAGGGGAAAGGCAGGTCAGAATTACTAGCGCCCGCCTCTTCAGAGTCTGTCTCCAAGATACTTGTTCTCCGCCTATAGCGACGCAGCCCGTCCAAGTACTGCAGCGACGCAGTGCAAAGGCAGCTCAGACACAAATCTGACTGATGCGCTGCCCGGCTCCAAATTGCCTGGATCACTCCATCCGTGTGACTTTTCCTTTCCGTCCGGGCGTTTCCATTTCTACTCCAGTGCTTCCATTTCTATTTCTAAGCGCGTCATGGCCCGCGGTTCTGGTTTCTGGGAAATAAAATAGCCCAGGGTCAATGCGAAAAAGAGAGTTACAGGCTGGCGGGATGAGATGAGACGGGCGGCCTCGTTTCTGCGGCTTGAAAGTCAGGTGTCAGGTAGTGCCACCTAGTACTGTATAGCCTCTCGTCTGTCGGCTGCATCCTCCTCGTTGTCTTCAATGCATCGCGCCGCACATTCCAAGCATTCAATGATTTGATCACGACAATCACAGTACAGTCCATACAAACGCAAAAGGGCGCTGCTAACGCTCCTGTACAGTACCGTGACGCGCGCAAGCTGCCGAGCTGCAGGAGGGCATTGAGCACTAACAAGGCGCTCATGTCGTGAATTCCGGCACAGTGGCGGCCGAGTGCGAAATACCACTGTGTTGCCTTAGGCGAGGCCCTTCCCGAGATGCAGATTCTCCGTCTCTTTAGGCTGGCTCGTAATCATTCATGCCTGGTTATTTAACATCAGGGGCAAGGAGACCGGGTGGAGTCGCGTTGTCCCAAAGAACATGTGCAGGCTTCCATTGCCTCTTCGTTTCTGGCCTGGGCGCAGAAGAGAGAGATGACCAGGGTCAATGCGATGCTCCCT
Source organism: Trichoderma sp. BMH-0061 (assembly GCA_030015385.1). Classification (NCBI taxonomy): domain Eukaryota; kingdom Fungi; phylum Ascomycota; class Sordariomycetes; order Hypocreales; family Hypocreaceae; genus Trichoderma; species Trichoderma sp. BMH-0061. The sequence continues at coordinate 3,601,107 of JARWZN010000005.1, forward strand.
TGCCAGGAACAAAAAGACCGGACGGTTCGCTACACGACAGAGCGCCGTTTGGTCTGGTGAATCTTTCCATCGTACATTCTGAGATGCAGCTTTCCGCGGCCCTTTTTTGGCTTGCCGGCCAACCAGAGCGGTCAATCTATCCAAGGAACCGACCAACGGGTTTCTCATCTCTTCAATAACGCAGCATTAACGCATCGTAGTTCCTTTAGGTCCGGTTGACGCCACTGGCCGTGACCCTGCAGCTCGCCCCCCTGAGCAGATTAGCCTGGACGAGGCCTTGATACGGGGAATTGCGAGTAATATTGCTGGGCAGCGTACAAGTGAAGGCGATGTAAATTCCATCCTTTATGCGCGCAAACGGCTTCCTTACAGGGCAGAGCTGGACTGGACTGGACTCATCCTCCATCCCGCGCTCTCGCCATCACCATCACCCTCACCCTCACCTCTGCTCTCCTCATCCTCATCCTCATCTTTGCTCCCCCAAATCCAAATCCCAAAATCCTATTTACCTGCCTTGCTAGCCCAGAACTGGCCAAGGACGCAATTTACGGCGACCCGCTTCCCTGCTCCGGAGCCCACCTTCTACTCGCAGCTCTGGCCCGGCCTAGTACCAAGACGTTTTGCTCTGCACTAGCCGATCCGCAACTCATCCTGGACCCCGGCCTGGGGTGAAATCATTCGACTTGGGGGGAGGAGCCCTGCGAGTAATTAATACAGTACAGTACGGTAGACAGAGGGCGAGAGAGCTGAAGTTGTCGCCAAACAGGAATTGCGTTGGAAAAGAGCCCGTACAAGCATACTGTAGAGCAGACATCTATACACTCACAGTTGTCGCCGCTACTCACAAGATTTACAAAATGTAGAGCTATACTAAAACCCACTGAAGACAATATTGATATACTTGCTACACCGGAGCTTTGAGCCAAAAAGACGCAAAAGCACCGAATGAAAAAGACCATTACACGCAAAACCACCTTGTACGAGTACAAGAAAACAGGAACAGGCCAAGGCTATTCTTTTCTTGGCCCTTGTCCGAATTGCCGTGCGGATACTCTAATTTCATGCCTTTCCCTCCAACACGGCCGCACTGTGTTTTCCAAGACGGGAACGTACCTTTTTTTCTTCTTCCCTTCTTTTTGGTGGTGTCTGGGCGTTTTTATTCGTGTATCGCGGGATGGGCTGTCTTGTGTGTGCGTTTTTCTGGCTTGGGGGTCAATGCATGATTGTTGTTCTTTTGATCGGCTGTCGACATATAACAACATGGAAATGTGTTGTCTATATCTTAGTCCTGTATTACCTGCATCGTTGCCACAAGACATCACAGGCCACTTGTAATTTGTCTGGTACATTTAATATTCTTCATATTCTTCACCCTTCTCGACCCTCTGTAAGTCAATCTTACGGCCAATAATTCCAGTATCCCCACGCTCTCATAAGCCCAAGTCACGCCCTCTCGGTATTGTTTCCTTCTCCCCCTTCGCGTCCTATCCCGAATCCAGCAGTCCGCATCAACGAATCTCGATGGGCCTCATCACACTAACCACCCGTCTTACCATCCCTACAAGTACACACAGACAGATAGACAACTCGTCGTGATACCTGTAATTCTGTACTGTACTGTATATACCTGCTTGTAAACACACGGTACTGCAGTTATGTAGGTACGAGATGATTACCACTCCATCCTCAATGTCACCATTCTTCGCAGCCCCCGTATCAACGGCGAGTCGCAGTGCAGTAGTGCCGCATTCAATCCGTACAAGCGCCGCGGCTTGGTGCGGTGGCATCCCGTGTACATGTACCTGCGTGTGTCTGTGCCGTCCGTTCACTCTTACATGGCACGATGCCTTTTTTCCCTCTTGTTCAATATCAGGGGTGTTTTTACGCTACTGGTAGCGGGAGGTTTTTGATGGCTGCGTGATGTAATTGTAATTAATTGGGTCCCCTTGTGAAGAATTTGGGTGTTTTAATGTAGGATTCAAATGATCCCCCATACCCATACTCGAATGTGTGTGGTATGAGGTGTGATGACATCTATCTGCCAAGATTCTGGTTCAAAAGTCAATTGATGCTCTCAAAGCAAGGAGGTCTCTGTGTTTGAGATGGCCTCAATGCGAGCATGCTATTTCATCCATCATTGTACCCCCAATTCCATATCCAACGCTCTAGTTCATCCAGCTCTTCTTCTTGGTATACTATTAAGCTGGTCCCGGAAGGGACTCGCCGTCTCTATCTCCTCTTTGCTCATCATGCTACGGTTCAAACCAGAATCCAACTTATATCATGCTTCAATCCCATTAATGCGTCTTTGCCCATTCCTTGAACCACTCCAGAGCCTCGGGGTTTGCGACACTAGCGTTCGTCTTGATGCTCATGCCCGAAAGAATCTGCTTCACGGCAACTTCGATTCTATGACAATGNNNGAAACGAACCATAATACTCTCAAATTGCGAAACNNNCTTTTTGCCGTTGCCCGTCTTGGGGATGCCCCCTCCGCACTCCTCTACCACGCCTGGGACGTGACGCGGGCTGAGCTCGCTCTTAATCTTCTGCTTGATCCTGTTCCTTAGGTCGTCGTTGAATTCGTGGCCAGGTGTCGGAACAACAAACAGGCAAACCGTCTCGTCCGTGTCCGTTGCTCGTCGGCGCCCTACACAGACGGCATCCTCAACCTCGGATGCAAAGAACCGGATCAAGATGTTGTAAATCTCGGCTGAACCGAATCTCACGCCAGCCGGCTTCAGAACGCCATCGGATCTGCCCAACATGAGCAGGCCGCCTGTCTTGGGGTCAGGAATCTTGACAAAGTCGCCGTGATGCCACACCGCGCCCTTGACGCCGCACACATCCTCGAAACGCTCAAAGTAGGCAGCCTTGTACTTGTCGTCACCTTTGGCGCCGAAGAAAGTCAAAGGCTGGCAGGGGAAGGGCTTGACGCAAACCAGGTCGCCAGGCTCTCCTGCGGAAACGTCCTCGCCAGTGACGGAGTCAACGGCCTTGATGGCCATTCCGAGGCCGGCGCACTGGATTTCGCCGACGCGAACGGGCAACAGAGGGGAAGGAGCGCCGAATAGAGAGATGATGTCGGTGCCGCCAGTGATGGAGGCAAGATTAATGGTCTTCGGGAAGGCTTCGTAAACGAAAGAAAAGGTGGACGGCGGCAGTGGTGACGCTGTGGAGTATATGGCTTCGAGGTGGGATAAATCAATGCTGGAATCACGAACAGGGTAGACTCCATTGGCCTCCAATGCTGTGAGGTAGGCTGCTGAGGTGCCAAAATGGGTCACCTTGAGGTCTGACAACACGCGGGGAATGGACATGTGTGAGTTGGGTCGGAAAGGTGATCCCGAGTACAGAATCAGCTTGGCTCCGACAGCAAGCGCTCCAACACTCCAATGCCACATCATCCAGGAGGTGGTTGTGTAGTAGAGCATGCTCGAAGACGAGGTCAAAGAGCAGTGCAGCATGTGCTCCTTCTTGTGCTGGATGAGTGTTCCCAGAGCAGTGTGGACGATTGCCTTGGGGAGACCTGTGGTACCGCTGGAGTAGAGGATGTAGAGTGGATGTGATGGCGGCAGCTGTTCAAATGTAAGAGCATCTGATGAGGCGCTGGAGAGGAAGCTTTGGTATTCAACAGCCGCCACGCCGTGAGCCTCAATGTCCTTGATGCCCAGATCGCCCTTGATGTTGTTGATGACAATGACCTTTTGCAGGCCCATCTTGCTAAGCTCCGCGACAATGTCTGTTGTCTTGGATGTGCTCGACCACTCCTTGCCATTGTACACTGTTCCATTGTCGGCGAACAGAATGCGAGGTCCAATCTGGCTCAGTCGGTCCAACACGGCAGATACGCCGCTGTCAGGGCTGATGCCCGTCCATATCGCGCCGAGAGAAGCAGCCGCCAGCATCGCAACTACGGCCTCTACATGGTTGGATACATAACCCGCGACAATGTCGTGAGGCTTCAGGCCTTCGGCACGCAAAGCATTGGCGCATTGGCGGACTGACTCGCGCAGCTCAGCCCAGGTGGTTGATCGCAAGTCGCCAGGGAGTTCGGTGGTGGTAATTACGGCGGTAGAGGAAGGGTCAAGAGGCTTGCCTGTGGGAGGGAAGAGGAGGTTTTCGGCAAAGTTGAGGCAAGAGTCGGCGAAGAAGTCGGGACGAGGGAACATGGGCGCATCAGCCGGCAGGACNNNTTTGGTCAGNNNGTCAAGNNNTTTCGTTCCACGAGGCTGAAGATGGAAACACACGTGTGAATATGGCTTGGATGAGACGATGCCGACAAACTGCCACACCTCGTCCCAGAACTGGGCGACATTGTCGACAGACCACTTGTACAGGTCTGGGTATCCGGTGAGATGCAGATTGTGCTTCTGGTTGACCGTCTGGAGGAACTGCCACATGGGCGTTGAGGCAGGCTCAGCGTGTCTCCAGAGCTCCTTTGCCTTGGGAGTGACGCCTACGAAGGCATTGTCGCGGTCGATAGACTCCCCCATGGCGTCCTTGTCTTTCGTCTTCGATAATCGAGATGGTTCTCCGCGTGCCCAAGGTCCAGGAGCAGAATCAAGCACAAGGAGTGAAGAGATGAAGCCAATTGATGATTTAGGTCTCTCCTTGTTTATTTTCCCCAAGAATAATCAAATAGTCTTTCAGGGACCGGAAAACGGTTGGGGATCTCTAGCCCAACTGCCGAATCGGCTGCGTTTGCGGTCCCCCTCCATCATGGCCCGTTGCAACCCGCGGGCACCCTCGGTTCTATTTTGGAATGGTTGCGAGGCGATTTAGAAGCCGAGAATCTGTGGCTGGAGCAGTGGCTGAACAGAGAGACGGATGACTAAGAATAGAGAAGCGTGGCTGGTGCGGAACCAGTCAAGTTTGGTTGGATTTAGGGGAAAGATAAGAGAACGAGGAAGAGAAGATTAATGGCTTCTTCCTTAGCATGTGCACTAGGCTAGGACTTAATTTAGCGGAACACAGGTGCCGAGGCGAAAGTAGAGATTTGAAGAATTTTTGTCGAATTTTTCTTCAATGCTCTTTTTCACACTGCCGGCAATATTCCGGAGGCGACAAATTGCTCAAGCGTGGGCTGATTTTCTCTTGGTGGTTTGTGTTTCCCCGTTCCGTCTCAAACTATTACCTCGGGCACAAATTACCAGGATGAGGTGATAGGACAAAAGTCAAAGACCCATAAGGTTAACACTGTTGGCGTGGGTGACAAGTCAATTACACGTAAAGCAGAGGGAAATACACGTACGGAGGACCAAGTCCGTGTGTGTCACTTCAAGGTCGCACTGCATGCTTCGCTGGCACTTGTTCCGTCTACATACAGTATTGCTGCTACCACAACTCGGATAAGACAAGGCAAGGCAAGGCAAGGCAAGACACTTGATATTAGAGTAGAGTCCCTTGCTCTTCTAGTCAAAAGCTGGGGTTGAAACTTTGAAGCGAATCTAAAGCGACAATCACTGCCCCATGCGAGAATACTAATTGAAGTTGTCGAGATGCTAAAGCAGCTGGAGTACATAGGTATCAGCTGTTGCGTCCGGCATCTTCGGAGAGTTTTCTGGCTAGCATCACGAAACTCGGCTTCTGTGCTGTGCTGTGCTCCAACAGCTCTCAGCTCGCAGCTACTGGCAGCTCTGCTTTTGGTGTCAGCGCCCCTTTTTGGGCTGCTTTCACGGGCGAGAGAAATCGCGGCAAAATGTCATCGCGCGGCTGCCCCCTTGCAGATCGTTGAGGTTGTATTGCGACTGCGACAACGGAGAAGCATCGAGCCACTCATCTCTTTAACTTGACTTGGAGTCTATGCTTCCTTTCAAGAGAGCATCGTATCTTGGGTGGCAATAGTCCATGTACGAGTATGTAGCTAGTCAGATGGCTTCACCCAGGGCCGGCAACCGTCCTGGAAGCAAGGATTCTAACGGTCGTCGCTTGGAGGATATCGGCTCGAATGACCTCATCAGCTGCAAAGACGCATCGGCCGAGATTCGCATTGTCTACCAGTTAGTACTCGTCGTAGCACCAGTAAGCCCGGGCGATCCGACGTACTTGTACCTGTAGGCTGGATGGCTGGCCGTAGAGTAGCAGTAGGGCCCATCCACACTCTCGGCAGAGAGTTGCAGAGGCCCAAATTAAGTGCCCGTGGACAAGCTAGACGCCCACTTTTGCCCTTGTTCGAGACGGATCGCTTGGGGGCTCCTGAATTCCGGCTTGGCTGTCCCGGCCCTCTTTGGTCCATCTTGGATCCTCTCGGTCCCTCTTGGTCTGGCCGCAGGCGCCGCAGGTTGTGCCCAGCGGAAGAGAAGAGATCAATGCAAGGGAATCGGAATCCAAGCGAGCGAGTGAGAGAGAAAGTCACAAGCCAAGCGAGAGCTCCGGCGAGAGGGAAATAAAATAAAAAGCGCTCCAACGGGCTGTTTCCGCTATATCTTGGCGGCCTGTCTCTCTATTTCCCCCTCCCTTGCCCGTGTGGCTCCCAGGTCGCGCGGCCAGGACTCGATTTTATTGGCCTTGTGGGTTCGTCAAAGACCCCCTTTCGCCAATTCATCTTACCCAGCCGAAACTCCCCCAAGCCCAAACCTGTCTTCTTCAACCTGCTTTTTGCTTTTGCCGGCCCTGCGATCGTGGTCATTTCGTCTGTCGCGTGGTGTCCTTGTGCTGCATCTCCACTGAGCTGGGATATTGCCCTTGGAACAGCAATCTTTTATTTTTGTTGGGCCACAGGGCTGCTGCTGCTGCAAATCAGTCCACCTGCTGAGCCGAGTGCGAGGCATTGAGCAGATTCAAGAAGGCGTCGTGTCAGGGCGAGAAGCACTGCAGCACCATCTTCGGTGTTGTTTCTTGTTTCCTTGGTTTTCTAACTGGTAGGTTTACGCTGCTGTTTGTTTCAAATCCCTCCAATTCAGCCTCACAATCCAATCCGTCTCTTGGGGGGCTTCAGTCCCATCTTCTCCCCAATTCTCAAGCCCCTCCTCCAAAGGCCTCGTTCCAGCAGCTGGCCCATCTATGGCTGCAAAATCGCTTGCAATTGGCATGACGCGAGCCTCGTTGGAAAGCTTGTTTCGATGCTATCGAGACGCTTTACCGACAGCGGTTCGAGGCCTAGTGGCGCCGCCCGGTGAAGCCCAGCAGCAAGTTGTGGCCACACCGCATCGCGCCGTAGCTTTTGAGTTTTGTCGCTGCCACTGCCGAAGGCCTGAGGCTTCCAGCGAAGCATGGCGCCTAGGAATTTGGGCGGAGGGAAAAGCAAAAGGGAAAACCCAAGAACCTTTGCACACATCCCTCGATCCACCATCACGCATTCATCTTCGCCCCAGCTCGCTTTTTGCTCTCATTGGCCATTGAAGCTAACCCGCCTCGTTTTTCCTCTCTCCAGGCGCCAAGTCCCCACGAGCCGGCTTCTCTTTTTTGAGTTTGCAAAAGCCTCAAGGAGATCATGCCGCGACGGCTTGCAAATCCCTTCTCCTCCAGCCAGTCTGCCATGTCAGCGTCCGAAAAGACTGGCGAACGACGTCTCTCAAGCTCAAAGACCAACCGACTGAGCCAGCTCTTCTCGTCCAGCCCAAAGTCCAAGGACCAGGCCGCCATGCATCAAAGCCAGATGAGCACCATCTCGCCGTCGACGGTGTCACTGCCCACCATTTCGCTGTCCACTGCGACTGGTGAGTCCAACACCGTCGAGCCGACCACGACGCTGTTCAAGCCTCAGTCGGCCGAGGAGGTGGAGCGACGGCAACGCGTCGAGGCTCAATTTGGCCCGCTGCTTTCTCCTGAGCACTTGTACACCAGCCAGGCCGCGGGCAAGCCCTTTGAGCGGCCGATTGAAGACGAGGCTCCATACTACTATCTCTTGACCACCTACCTGAGCTACTTGGCGCTCATTCTGTTTGGCCACGTTCGTGATTTCTTTGGCAAGCGGTTCGGCGACCGCAAACGCTATCAGCCTCTCAAGATTCACAATGGATTCGCTCCCCTCAATGATGATTTCGACAGCTTCTACACCCGACGCCTCAAGACGCGTCTGGACGACTGCTTTGCCCGCACCACTGTCGGCGTCCCCGGCCGCTTCATCACCCTCAAGGACCGCAAGTCGGACGACTACAACTACACCTACCGCTACACCGGCACCTACACTGAGACGCTAAACATGAGTTCCTACAACTATCTCGGTTTTGCTCAGTCTGAGGGTCCCTGTGCCGATGCCGTCGAGGAATGCGTCAAGAAGTACGGAGCCACCTTTGCCAGCCCCCGAGCTGACAGCGGCACTTCTGATTTGGCTCTCGAAGTCGAGCGGGAAATTGCGTCCTTTGTTGGAAAGCCCGACGCCATGGTCTTCTCCATGGGCTACGTCACCAACTCCAGCACGTTCCCTGCACTTGTGTCCAAGGGTTGCCTGATCATCTCCGACGAACTGAACCATGCCTCTATCCGAATCGGTGCTCGTCTTTCTGGTGCTGTCATTCAGTCGTTCAAGCACAACGACATGGGCCACCTCGAGCGTGTTCTTCGTGAAGCCATTTCCCAGGGCCAGCCAAGGACTCACCGCCCCTGGAAGAAGATTCTCTTGGTCGTCGAAGGTCTCTACTCGATGGAAGGTACCATGGTCAACCTGCCCGGAATCCTGGAACTGAAGCGCAAGTACAAGTTTTACCTGTTTATCGACGAGGCTCACTCCATTGGTGCCCTGGGACCCCACGGCCGTGGCGTTTGCGATTACTATGGCGTTGACACCTCGGAAGTCGACATCCTCATGGGCACTCTGACCAAGTCTTTTGGCGCCAACGGAGGCTACATTGCTGCGGAGAAGCACATCATTGACAAGCTCCGCAGCACCAACGCCTCCACCATCTTTGGCGAGGCCCCTGCCCCCTCGGTTCTCATGCAGATTCTTGCCTCCCTCAAGCTGATTAACGGAGATATTTGCCCTGGTCAGGGCGAGGAGCGCCTGAAGCGCATTGCCTTCAACTCTCGCTACCTTCGCCTCGGACTCAAGCGTCTCGGCATGATTGTCACTGGTCACGACGACTCACCCATCATCCCCGTCCTGCTTTACAACCCCGGAAAGATGCCTGCCTTCAGTCGCCAGATGCTTGCCCGCAAAATCTCCGTCGTCGTCGTCGGTTATCCCGCCACTCCGCTCATCAGCTCGCGTGCTCGCTTCTGCGTCTCTGCTGCCCACAACAAGGATGACCTTGACCGAATGCTCATTGCCTGTGACGAGGTTGCCGACCTTCTCCAGCTCAAGTACTCCACAGGAATCGCCGGTGGCTTGGACCCTCTGCCCGAGGGCGTCGCACCAGAAGACGAGGCTGAGTGGAGGAAGAACACTGGCACTCCCATCAAGGCCCCCCGATGGAAGGTTGAGGACGTCATTCGACGAGGTGTCGTTGACTGCAAGCTCCCTCTGCGGTGAGCGGCTTGTCTTTTGGTTCTTTTTATTCTTTTCTTTTTCTCCAGCCAATGACATTTGTGGGCAACTCAATCTTGAACCCTCCCTCCCATCAAAGAAAAGACACATAGAACGGGGAGGAAAAACCACGGCTCGGTGTTTGAGGCGCAAAGTGTTTTTTTGAAGCTAATGTCCGGCTCCTGGGAGATGAACAAACGGCGTCTCCATCTTTCTTCCTTGTTTTATCACATATCAAAGGAAAAAGACCAATTACTATTTTTACTCCAATGTTTGACTAATTGAGCTTACGATGCTCCAGAGTCTTGTGGTCAGCTCTGGTTTGGCGCGAAGCCGTATTATTTACATAATTAATGTGACCATGCCCGACAAAAATGCGGCCATGATTGAATGTGAAGCTGCAAGGATCATGACTGCAGGGCGAATTCTAATATACCGGGACGGGGCTCGGAAACGACTTGCCTAGGCTCGCCGGCTTTAAGTCGAGCGGCCAACGGGTTGGGGATTATTCGGGCGGGATTGCGGGATATATAGGGCGGATAAGGTGTTTTTTTTTTTCTGGGGGTGGGCTTGACAATTGTAAATATATAAGTGTGCAGAACGCGTCTGAGAAGGTTAATGAAGGTGAACGTGGAGAATTGACGGCTCGTCTTATCAGTGTTGCTGTGTTGTCATTTGTGATTTGTGATGCCCCGGATGGAAATTTATCTTTGGCTGGGCTCGATGCAGTAGAACGGGGCCGAGCCTTGCGGCCTATCTTCTTCTGTAAGGAAACATGTACGAGGACAGGTATAAAATATCCAGTATATCAATTGTAGCTGCAATGTAATGCAATGCAAAGCTATTAATAGACGCCCCCATACAGCACCGAGAGAGAAAAACAACGATGGACGGTTTTGAAACGCGACGGTGCGGGTGCGGGGGAAACATGAATCTTGAGTGTTTTGGTATATACGAGGGTTATGGGAGTTTCATGACCCATGACCAAAGGGGGTTGGGAGGATGAAACGCGTGTTGCGGTATGAGATGAGGTGTTTCTTGTTTGCGAATTAGGTAGGCAGTAGAGAGATGATACGAGTTTACGATTTACGATACAGAGAATAAGTGTGTGTGTGTGTATGTGTGTGTGTGTGTGTGTAGTTTTGCTTGTGGTGGATGTGTTTCTTCTTTTTTTTTTCGTTTCGGAACGGCTCGGGATGGGGTTACGGATGTAAGACAGTTGATGTGATGGGGATGCGTGTGCTGCTGCAAGGGATGTTCTCTTTTCTTTTTTTGGCTTTTGGGTTTTGCCTTGCATGTACGTAGTACTATGTGGCGGGTTGCGGGCGCGGGGTTAGGCGAGATTTGCTTTTTTTTTCTTCTTTGGACATTTAGAGAGATGCTATGGATGGTGTTTGTTTGGGGGTTCAAGGTTTGGATTTGCTTTTTTAGGCGAGTGTAGTGAGGCAGGGGTTGTTGGCTCGTTTAGATGGGATGGTGTTGGAGAGGGTTGCTGGGGATGGGATGGATGGATTGCGGAGGAGATGAGATGAGATGAAATTGACGGGGATGTTTGCGTTGGTTGGGGGTTTGTATAAGTGCGAGAACCTAGACTGAATGCTCAATTGATTTGATTGTACCCGAAGGCGTGTTGTAGCTGAGATGATGGAGTTGTTGTTAGTGTTTGTGATGCTGGTTGGCGCATGTCTTTGTTACCCTGCAACGGGAGAAGAATATGGAAGCAGGTACCGTAGAGACTCAATTGCTCAGTCCACACGTTGCTCGGTGATTTATTGGCTCGGTAGACGCACTACGAGGGCTAACAGGCAGCTTAAATTCTTAGCTAGACTAAGAACAGTGGTCTGACTTGGATATCCTAAATGCAACCTCATGCTGGTGGAGTTGAAGTAATTTAGTGTATAGTAAACCAGGGCTATAACGAACCCAGCCCGTAACGATAGTCTTTTTATAGCGATTTAAAGCCTGGAACAGCTATTTTTTTACACCTATTAGTAAGAAAACCTTAATAATAATAATATTGTATGCGAATAAGTTAACTAACCTATATAACGAAAGGAAAATATTATTATTTTAGCTAGGCTAAGCTGCTGGGCTAGTCCGTTTTTTTCCTTTAATATTACTTTTTCTTCCTATAATAATATATAATAACCTAATTAGGACTACGTTTTATTACGTTTTTTATTATCTTTACTATTAATTTTATAATAAACTATACTAGGGCTTTAATATTGCAAAAGTAACAGCAGCTACTATAAAAAAAACACATTAATAACCTAAACTAAACCTAAGCTTAGCTTAGCTATTAGGCTAAAGTTAAATTTAAATATAGGCTATTATAATTAATAATTTTAAAGTTATTAAGTAGTTATTATAGTTACTTTAATAATAGCTTAGTTTATAATATTAAGAAAACTTATTAAAGTAATTTTCCTATATTAAAAAAAGCCTTTAATAAAGCCTTAATTTAGTTAAATTTAAAAGGTGCTTTATTAACTAAGGATATTATTAAAGGTATTATAGCTAAGCTATAGGTCTAACTTAATAACTTTTGCAGTTATTTAACCCCTTTTTTTAATTAGTTAGCTAAATAACTTTAAAGCCCGCTATTTAATTTAATACTATTATTAATATAGTAAAGCTTAAGCTACTTTATAAATTAACTATAGCTAAGATTTTAAAGCTTTATAAAACCTAGTTAATAGCTATACTACTGCTAATACTTATAACGCTAATAAGACTAGTTTTTATTAAAAGACTACACTTAATTATACCTTAGCCTTAAAGCCTTAGTTAGGTAGGAAGAAAAGTAAGGCTAGGGTTATAGTCTTTTTTATTATAATATAATAAGAAGCTACTGGTTTAATTTTTAAATTATTAAAAAAGCAGCTTACTTATAGGCCTTTAGTATAAATAATAGTAAAATTACTATATATTTAATATAGTACTAAAGTAATAAGATAGCTTAGATAAATAGCTAGCTAATGCTTAAGTAGTTAATATAATTTAATAACTAAATAGCTAGTTAAAAAGTCCTTCTACTATTAAATAACTTTAGCACTTATAAAGTTACTATTAAGTAAGCTATTAATTATAATCTTCTTTAAAATATATATATAGCTTAGTTACTGGTTAATATAATTATATTATATTAACTAATAAACTAAGGTATTATTAATAATTTAAAAGTTTATTATAAATACTATTAACTTAAGTTTATAGCTTATTTTTACTTTTATAATTATAATCTATTATTTAAAGTTACTTTATTATAAGCCCTTAGTTAGATTATTAACGTATAGTAAAAAGGTATTAAGTAGGATATAATTAATATATATTAGATTAAGTTATAGCTATTTAGCTAGCTAATTAGATCTTATACTTAACCTCCTAATTAAGTTAAATCTTATAAAGCCCTTTAGGAATTACTAAACTAGGACTAGATTTAGTAATTAATATAAATTAACTATATTATATATATTAATAAGCTTACCTTAGATAGCTTAATTAAACTAGCCTTAGAATATATTAAAGATAGTAATATAAAAATCTTAGATTAAGTTATAGCTACTTTTTTAATAGTATTAGAATTTAATAATAAAGATAATTTAAATTAACTTCTTCCTTTTATAATTTTAACTATATAGGTATCTACTGTATTTTCTAACTTAATTAGCTTTTTTAAGTAATTTAAAGATATAGATTACCTACTACTACAGCTGCTGTATAAAAAATAATATACGTTTTTTTATTAATCCTAGCTAGCTTAATAGGAAGCTAAGCAGCAGTAGATTATTAAGTAGTACCTTGTAACTAGTTTTGCTTAGAAATTGATAGTAAATTCGGTAATGTGGTACCTAGCCCCTATTAAACTTGGTCGTAACGATTGTTGGGCTATAACGATTACATGGGTCCTGCTGACTTACATTGTTATAGCCCTGGTTTACTGTACCTTTGTCTGTTAAGACTAGGTCGTGTGCAATACCTCTCGATCAAAGGAATCTACGATAAAAAGTAAAATAGAACCAAAAACAGGTCCATGCTATCTCTTGAAAGACCAATGGATCAAATGCTACTTCGTATCAACAACACCTGCATGTCATGTGCATGCACCTTGATAATAATAACAGCAGCAAAACATCCAAATCCATTCTCTATCCGCGGCTCAGCCACAAGACAGGAGGTTCGCATGGTGCGAGGCCAATCCCCATCGGGCTAGAGGCGCCGCCCAGCGTTCGTGCCCTGGCGCAATTAAAACGGCTGCTTTGCTTGTAATGGAAGCGGTCGCAGTACAATGGCTGCCGTACCTCGGCCGCGGCGGCGCTATGGGCAGTGACAAGGCCGTGGCGGGCGGCGCTTGTACCTGTCGCCTCTGGTGTCCGATGGATGTCTCGATGGCCCTTCGCATTAGTGGACTTAGCGCCTGGCTCCAGGGCTCTCTTCCAACGGGTTTTGTAACGGACACATGCCTCGTCCCGGGGGGTACCTGTACTTGCGGCTGCACTGACGCGCGCCGGTACCTGAAGCTGTGGCGGCTCCCCGTGGGCGTACCTGGTACCCGCAGCCCGCCGCCCGTGCTGGTGCCTTTGCTGGTGCCTTTGCTTGGTGCTTGTGCCTTGTGCCTGTCGGCTGGCATTTATTGGCCGAGATTTGACACTTGGGCTTGTTGCGAACTGAGCCTTGGGGGTTCAACGCGAGTTCCCGAGTTTCGTCTTTCCTGGTGCCCCTCCTCCCCAGCTTGCGACGATCCAAGACCAAGAACCGAACCGACGAGGCTCTGCAGTATTTGTTCGACCTTATCGCCGCCTTGTCCAACTTCTGCTTCGGCTTCCCTCTTTGCTGCTGACTGGGGTCTTCTTGTGTCCGGCCACCCACTCGGAGCGCCTTGTATCGATCCATTAGCCGCCCGTTGGCGCTCTGGTCGCCTCCGCACGCCTCGTTTCCCCCCATTCGAACCTGGTGCCTCAATTTCTACGCAGCCCTCAAAACTCCCCTGAAAGCGAAGCAGGAGACACAAGGAAAAAACGAAGAGGGCATCTCGCAACGCAACTCGTCCATCGAAAGAGTTCGTAGCGGCGACGGGACGGTTGGACAAAAGGGAGCATCATCAAATAGGGGACGAAAACGAAAACCAACCTGCGCCCTGAGAGGAGAGAGAAGAGCGAGAGAGAGAGCGAGAAGACGCTTGGCCACGGCACCTCGCGCAGCCCTGCGGCGTCGCCCACGATGATGAGCTTTGAAGGAGGCACGGGCTACGCCGAGTCGGACGCCGACGACGAGTACGAGCATCACCTGGGCGACCACTCGCCCGTGGGCGATTCNGAGACGTCGCCCATGGGCTCCGAGCTGTCGACGTCGGCCGAGCACACGCCCACCACGTACGGCCATCGAAGCAGCATGGACCGCCTGCCCGAGACGATTATTACCGAGTGGACGGCCGAGGAGTGCGCGGATTTCATCAGTGCTATTGGGCTGCCGCAGTATGCCGATACATTTCTAGGTATGCAATGCAATTTGACGGTGNNNTTTACAGTGCAAGAAGATGATGACGACGACGACTACGATGACGACGGCGTGGTTTCTTTTTTTGCTTGGGGACATTGGCTGATTCGTTATGGTGTTACAGAAAACGACATTGTTGGAGAGGCCCTGGTTGCTCTGCTGCATGACGATCTCAAGAGCATGGGCATCGCCAGTGTGGGCCACCGTCTAACCATCCTCAAGAGCGTCTACGACGTCAAAAAGGCTCAAGATATCCCAATTGAGAGCGATCACTACCTACCGCTCTGTAAGGCCTCCCTTCTTGCCCTCTGGATAATGGGAACGCCCATGACTGACTTTGCTGGACTTGTGAATTTGGCCGCCGATGCCGAAGCCCAATATGCTACAGCAACGCTCAAAGACATCAGACACCTAGTGGAACAGCTTCGGTTGCGAGACGAGCGGATGAGCCTCCTGGAGCAGGACCTGCGGCGGATGAACGAAGACTTTAAGCGCCTCAGGGAGGACATGCTGCCGGCGCTGCGGCTTGTCAAGGACGTTCAGCACCCGCTGCCAAACGTTTCTGGGCCCAGCCAAGCATACACATACGAAGCCACCCTCTCTGCGCCCGCACCAACGCCTCCTGGAGCCCAGCCCGGCGATCGAGGNGTGAAGCGACAGTACTCACAACGACGAATCCTGATAGGAGCTACGCCCAAGAGCAACTCACCGACGCAAGCGACGCACGACCAGCGGATCATGCCGGAACAGACCCTGGACCCGTCCAGCGCGGCAGAGAGAGCAGTCATGTCGTCGACGCACCTGGCTGCCATGAATGGCGCCCCCTCTGTTTCCACGACCGGATACCCCTCCCCTGTTATGCCATCACCGACATCCCCAATGAACCACATGAGCGGAACCACTCTTGGCTCCCGATCCTATAACTCGACCCCTTCTGTACGGTCGACCTTTATCGAACCAGATCTCGGCTACAATTCACGAGACAAGGCCGGTGGCGGATCGATTCGACGACGCGAGACGCCCGTTCCCGAGACGCCCAATCCCAAAGACTCTGTCGAAATCTTCAAGTCATTCCGAGTAAGCATGGACGACCCGTGCTACAAGGTGTTGCCGGCTGCGCTTAAGAAGTATCAGATCAATGCACCTTGGGACCAATACGCTCTGTACATCGTCTACGGTGACCAGGAGCGCTGCCTCGGCATGGATGAGAAGCCTCTGATTCTGTTTAAGCAGCTGGATAAGGAAGGCAAGAAGCCCATGTTTATGCTGCGCAAGACGAATAGTGCCCAGGTGGATGGCGACCTTCCCGGCATGAGCATGAACCCGGCAAGAGGAGCTTCAACGGGATACGATCCGCCGGGAGGTATCATCTGAAGAGGAGAACCAGACACGCTTTGGTTTGATAGGCATACTCATAGGTGTCTCCGAATGACACTGGTAGAGATGCTTTTGTTTCATTACCCGCGAGTTGGGCTGTTGTGATATATGCTTGGAAGGGGGCGTATTGGAGTTGGTGGGGAAAAGGGAAAGCAAAAGGAAATTCAAGCCACGGCGAAAAGAAGATGAAGAAAACGACATGCCCTGGTAATGGATGCTGCGTGCGTTTCTGCTGCAGCTTATTCTGACGCTGCAAGCCGCCGGAACGGGGCTGATGCATAAAGGCCAAAGGAGGTGAATTCACTACTACCCATTTGGTGAAGCGATGTCAAGCTTTACCAATTGGGAATTTTAAGACGAAAGACGGAGCAGCACTTGAGCGAATTGAGCTTAAGATGCTATGGATTGGACGTGAGAGTCCCAAAAATGAGAACGAGCTATAATGGGAAGGCTTGGACTGAGGGTTCTCGAATTTGGATTATCGCCCTGGACGATTTTCACCCCTTATACTATCTTGGGTGAGATATATTTTTCTTTTGAATATGTTGGGCAATGTGCACACACACGGAGGAGGAAGGGAGATGGAAGGGAAGGGGGGCAAACAAACACGGCGGGGAATTTCGGGTGTACGGCAACTTTTTTGGGCAAAAATTTCACGGGAGGGGAGGATGTGTATTACTCTTTTTTTTTTATTGTTGCTTTTATATCGTGTTGGATGTGGATGGATGGATGCGTTATCTGGGATGCATGTAGTATTAAAGAGCGAGAACCTATCTATGTAATACTCTATATTGAGTGTTTTTTCTTTACTTTTTCTTTCTTTTTTTCTTCTTCTTGTAATTGATGAGCGATGTTGGATGCGTGTGATAGTGTATGAATAGAGATTTGTGATGGAATGAGGAGTGCTTTGAAGGGGATGGGCTGTGAGGTGGTGGTTGATGTGAATGAGGTGTTTTGATAGTGGAGGATGTAGACTGACGATGAGGATGTTGGATTGATAGTGGTGATGATGTAAAGAGCGGCGGAAATGCTACGGAGATGTACTAGGTTGGATGATCTAAGGTAGGATTGGCTGAGTTGAATGAATGAGGTGTTTTGATGACAGTGGAGGATGTCGACGGACGATGAGGATGTCGGATTGAGATTCAGGGTGAATTGGGTGCTGTTGATGATGTGAATAACGGCGGAAACGGCACGGAAGTGTAAACGGTTGGATGGATGAGGCAGGCCGAATAGAGTTTCTCGTTGTTTGCCTAGATTAGTTCGGAATGAGAGTGAGAGTGAGAGTGAGAGCTTTCACGGGGATAGTAGTGGATTGATGGGAGTGTGCGTGAAGAGAAAGAGTCATTGAATTCGTGCTAGTACAGAGGCTGGCTGGCTGGATATCCAATATGATTCCATTTAACGGTGTTAGTGAGGCGGTCAGGATGTTTACGTAGATTATGGGGATTGGGCGTCGTCAGAGCTATTGGCATATGTACCCGAGGAAGGATTTGCGTCGTGCCGATGTTGCCTTGTCTGCTCTGTTTTGCTACTGACTAGTATTACTCGTATGGAGGCGTATATGCCGGCGTTCAATACGGGATCCAATGATTTCGGTGTGCGGGCGCCCAGGGGGATTGGGGGTTTTGCGTGCTTATGTGATGAAGTCTATTGTACGGAGAATGAGTGAGGATGAGGATGAGAGCAATGGTTCTAGGCTGGCGTGTGATTTTAAATCAGATCAGATGAGGGGCTTAGGTCATGACTTATTTTTGGTATTATTGGGAATGGATAATTGAAGCCGTTGTGTCATTACAAATGGAAGTGAAAAAGGTGTTTTATTCCGAATGATGTATTAAAGGAATCTCGGCACTCGTTCGATGGGTCGTGTGTCACTCACGGCTGTCGCACCCGAGAGAGGATCGAGAATCTGGTGTCCGGATGCCGACCAGCGACGCGGCTTCGGCTTCGGCTTAGCCCCCTCAGGACCTATAATGCGCACGAATAGTGGCAGCAAATCATCAGAGCTTAGCTTAGCTGCCTATCCCGCTACTATACGGTTAGTTAGTTGGCGCTTGACAGCCATCTTTTGCTAGTGGATGTTGCCCGTTTGAGTCATCGCCGGCGTTGACGCAGCTAGCCAGCGGCCTTGAAAGGCGTCCAATCGAAACCGATGCGCTGGGCTCGGGTGCGTAGCCGATTAGCCTGAGCCTGGGGTAGGATGATGAATGACTCTGGATGGAGACGGCGCGGACCAAAGTTTGCGACGTGCTTATGATGGAGTGAGTGGTTCCTAAATAGCTCTGCTTGCTTTGTATGGCTTTTGCTTTGTGTATGGTGTTAGTCAGAAGGTGATGTGATCGGTTGACACTTGGGACTGGGCTGGAGCTATGGGCGGGCTCTGGCTGGGCTCGTTTTGCTCGGGTTGCGTGGACGGAGGACGTGTGTCGGGAGGAGAAGGATTTTATGGCTTGTTCAAATAAAGAGCTATTTGGTGCCTTGTTTTTTCGGGTTTCTTTTTCTTTTTCTTTGTTTTCTTGATATCTTGGCATTTCTTGTTCGACAAAGACTTACTCTTCTGGGAACGAAGCTATAAGCAGCTCGAGCATAATATAACACTGCTTTGTTTGTTTGTTTGTTGCCTTGGCTCTGGGCCTTTGCATTAAGCGCCGTCATACCTACACCTTTACCTATATTACATTGAGTGACTAGAATGGAGGAGAGGATATAGATCCTACTTGATATTGATAATCACCGCCAGGGTATGGTGTACCGCAGCTCTTCATGATTGTCACGATTCCTCTGGACATGAGCTGACGATGATGGCTACAGATGGTCGTAATACCACGCTTCGGGGCTGATGCCAACCCAGACTATCCCAAAAACTCGCCTCCTCGTCCAACACCCGTCTCCAGCGCGACGCCCACTCCCACCGACATCATCGCCAGCATCACCACAAGCACAGCATCTCCAACATCATCTAGCACATCAGGGGGATTCTTGCACATCGCTTCCGATGGCAACAGCGGAGACAAGATCCTCCGTGGATTCCTCATCGGAATGGGCATTGGCATCATACTGAGCTTCGTGCTGTGCTGCTGGCTGCCGTGCTGCAGGAAGAAGCGGAGGTCACGGCTGCAGAGGCGGAATGACAATATCCGGCGGAGGCTGGTTGTTCTCGAGGATGAGGCGTGGGTGAACCAGAATTGGCCACAGAGGAGGCCGTGGGATGTTGGTGAGGATGAGGGCCAGAGCCATGTGAGCCACGACTAATACGAATGATGCTTGGCGATGAACGAGTATTGGATGATGACGACGACGATAATATCTGGTTACCACGGAATCTTTTGGGAGCAAATTGCAAGGAATTGGGATGAATATGGTATGGAATTGGAGTTTGAGGTGTTTTGGTTTATTGGTACTACTATTGGTATCTGCTTGTTTGCTTCTAAGTGCCCGGTTTGGCAATGCAAGGCGGTTTTCAGGGACGGAAATAATATCAGTCGTCAGCTAATGACGAGACACAAGGATACATGCGGAGATTTTCTGTATGGCTTACGAATAGAAATGCTATTAATTGATCAATCAGCGAGGCTTCTTTGCACTAAACCGGCAGTGATGTGCGTTTCTCAGCGACCCATAAGCGGCATCAAAGTCGCGATGCTTCAACAATGGGACGATTCCGGCTGTCGCTCATCTTGGCATCTTAAGTCAGTTTGTCAGTGTGCACTGACACAGCCACTTTCTTCTGGGGGGCTTGTGGGCCAGCTCGCGCGGCTGTGGCGCAGCAGCCTCCAGCAATGACGTTGGCGGGGAGCCACAGTCTGGGCGCGCCAAGCTCTTGGATCAATCAGACTCTACAGTCCATTGTCGTTATTTTCAACTGATCAATGCTTCAAAATTCCTTTCACTTGCACGATAGCGTTGCCCCTATCCTGTGCCTCAGATCTACACAAGGCGCTCTAAACGATAGCGACAGCAGACGACAACGCACTACTGCGGGCCTGATCCTGCTTCTGATCCTTCAGATTGGTCTCTTGTCTCAGCTTGCCGCAGCCTCACTTTATAGCCGCCAGCCCGTGACCCCTCTGGCCAAGACTTTGAAACGACATGCAATGACCTGCTGATATTTGCCACGGCTTGAAGCTTTTTTCTTCATTTTTTTTTACTGTACATTTTCAGCTCCAGCTTCTCAAATACACACATAGCCGCCATGCTTGACGACAGCTTCCCCACGTACCGGATGCACGCTTCTGCCGAAGATGCTCTCCAGACGACTCTGTTTTACACGTACAACGGCTCGGATCCTCAGCGCGCTTACACCCTCCAGAGGCCTTCCCCGGCATCCTCGGCGAACCAGTATGCCGTCGCCCTGTTCGACGCCCACTACCAGTCCGTCATCTACGGCGAGGTGCTGGTGAAGCCCGAGTTCCAGCAGCCCACGCTCTCGGCTGCCGAGATTCGCAACCAAAACGGCTCGCCGCCCAACGTGCCCATCACGCCCGACTCCTTCTCCGTGCTGCTGTATAACCCGGACCAGAACATTGTCGTCAAGCGCAATGCCGGAGGGTGGAATCGTGCTGATTCGTGNGGGTTTGAGATTCCTGAGCGCACGTTCAAGCTGCCCAGTGCCAGCAAGCTGGACCAGGAGACGGGGAGCAACGACGTGGCGGATCAGTCGCCGAAGATTATGTTTCACTGGAAGCGAGATGGGAGGCTTAATAGGGACATGACGTGCTACATGTCGGGGAAGAGCGTGGGCGGCAAGAAGAGCAAGGAGCCGGATATCACGGTGGCCATGTATCGTAGCCAGAAGCAAGGGGACGCCGTGTGCATCTATGAGCCCAACATGGCTCGAGTCGAAGTCGAGGACCGAAAGGGTCTTGAAGTCGTGCTGCTGCTGAGTGCCGTCGTCGTCAGAGACTTGCATTTTGCACCCAAGCAGGATCCATTCAACATCTCCGGCGTGGTTCCTACAGGGAGAAGAGGTTCACGGCCGTTGGCACCGTCACCAAACGATCCGACGCTTGTTTCGGGTGCACTGGCGGATACTACTCCATCACCGGGGCCGGCACACACGCCACCGGCAAGACCTTCTCCGGCTAGCAATGCCGCGAAGCAGGCCGAGATTGATGCCGAGACACGCCGGCTGAAGGCAATGGTGGCCGANAGAAGAACGACAACGCCGTGCGCGACTTGCCAGAGAGGAAGAAGAAAGACGCGGAGGATGCTGCAGCAAGAGGAAGAAGCTCAGAGGCGGCGGAAGCAAGCCGAGATCGATGCCGAGACCGAGCGGCTTCGTCGAGAGTACGGCGTGCCGCCCCCTCGGCCAACGCAGGCGTCTCCTCCGCTCCCGCAGCGGCCTTTTGGAGCACCGGCGTCGACGGCGGCCATGTCTGGTGCTTTGGGAGGCGGCGGCTGGTATGGCCCGCCCGTCGTGAACAATCTCCAGCCTCCGCCTCCGCCGCGGCCAAACAGCGTAGGACCGGGCCCGTCTACGCAGCAGCAGAACGGACGCAATAAGCTGAGCCCTTATTCGGGACCGTTGGGGGCGCGGGCGAGTGCCATTAGCTTTTTCGGGGGAGGCAAGACGGATGAGGAGAAGAGGAAGAAGATGAAGAAGAAGCAGAGCGTGCATTTCTAGGGGGCATCATCATGGCGTTTTTTGGGGGGATATACCAGGGATCCATTTTGGGATAGACTATGGGCATTATGGGTTATGTACTTTTGTTGCTTTATGTTGCTCAATTGAGGAATCATTACAGAATTGCGTCCTTCTTTTCTTTCTCTTTTCAGGTTTACTCTTTCATACCTAGGTCGACATGCAAGGTCACTATACTAGTCCATGTCATTGCGTAAGACTTGACGTGGTCCCTTTTATTAGCCAACCATACTATTCGTCCTAAGTATTATTGCTTAGACTGTTTGGTTACTTTTATTAGCTCAGTACCTATGTGATTTTTCCCAAGCCTCATTATTAAGGACTGCATCTTTATGAGCCATGTTATTTACTTCAAGCATCACTTATTCACAATCAGGAAACTAGTAAAATTTAGGGAATGAGATTATATATTATTAAAATGTAGTGTGTATATGTCTTAATCCACCTCTCTTCCCTGATACCTCCCTTTTTTAATAAAAAAAGGTATCATTGCGTTTCTCGAATCAAATGGGTATAGAATCTAATACTCATAAAAACTTTTTGTGCTCCCAGCCTGCCCGTGTGTAAAAATCCATGCCCAAAAAAACTTGTGCGTAACAAAAGAGAAGAAAAAGGTAGTCGAAAAAAGCAAAAACTTTTAGGTGTTGTTTGTTCGTAGGTCGTCGTCTCTTAAGGAGTGTGTTTTGTGTGTGTTTGTTTTTTTATTCCATCGTGCTGGGCATAGACCTCAATATCCATTCCTCTTTTCCGCAGTTCAGGAGCACATTGTTGTAGTGTGAAAGATTGTCACATTGTTTTTGGTTGTTTAAGCAATGTTCATGGGCAGCTTCATGCCGGCACCGACATTGGCGGCCTTGACAGAAGGGCGAGGGCGGGAGAAGAAAGAAGAGAAACGCTTCTTCTTCTTCTCCGAGGCCAGAGAGCGGTTGTCTGGGGTGTTTGCGGCCGAGGTGGCGGGAGTAGTGGCCGCTGAGGGGCAGAGAATCATCTCGTGGGTGATGCCGTTGCTGAGAGCAGCGCGGAAGTGGACGAGGTCACCGACGAACATTTTGAAGGTTGGTTGTGTGGTTGTTGTGTTTTGAAGTAAGAGAGAATATTGGATTGTTGAGAAGCTTGAGCTTTGGAAGCTTTGTGATGCTTTTGAATGTTTGTGTGTAGATGAGTTGTCTTTGTAGCTGATGATTTGCTTGATGATGATATTTTCCTCTTGTTCAAAAGCACGACCCAAGCCTCCTCTTATATACAAAACAATCGCTCGCCTCCATTTCAAATCCCAGGTACGTACTCTCTTTCACGATGCCGTGAATTTCCATTCCATGCCGTGTACGTACCCCTATGACAACTCCTATGACTGCAAATTTTCCATTCTAAAAAAAAAACATGTTTCTGTAGCTCCTTCTTGGTCATTTGCGCATCACCTGCAGACGGCGGATCCGTATCGGCTTCGGTCTGCCGGGGCTCGGGGATCCACAACCCGATCGTAGCCAGGCGCCAGGGGGAGCTCCGTTTTGGGAAGAAGCAGAAAAAACTTGAGGCATCGTGAAAATTGTGGAGTTTAGAGTGGAATCAATAGGAGTTTAGGGTGGAATCATTGGGTCTGAACAGTCATCGAATGGATGTGTGTGAGTCTACGGAGCTTGTAGTGTGTGTGTGTGTGGCTCAGCTGGGCTGGTGCTGGTGCCTTGCTTTTCGGCACTGAGTCAGCAGGGGTGTTTGGGTGTGGGCTGAAAGAATTTTTCTGATTAATTGGAGCTTTGGGCAGCCTTGGATTTTCAGGTACGGGAATCAATACGACCGTTGATTGAGAGCCGGTAAGAGGCGGGTTAAGGCGCTCGGGCCGAAAAAGGGCAAGGGTAGGGGAGTAGGGGAGTGTGATTTTATTGATTTTTTTTTTTCTTTTTTGCTTTTTGTTTCGTTCGGCATGAAGCGAATGATGATGACTGGACAACGTGTGGCGCGTGATGGAACGTTGACGTTGGTTGGCTGGTTTGAATGTGATGATGCAGGAACTGTGAGGCTGGTGTGGATGACGAAGCAAGGCCGAAGCCGAAGTGACGGGAAACGCGTGGCTGATTCCATCTTCGGCTTCGGGGTATGTTCTTCCAGAGGATTCGATTACATACGCAACGCAACAACATGCACATGCATATGGAAACAATTGCAGATACGACATACGAAGCTGATGAAGCTATTCGCAAGGCCAGTCATCATCGTCGTCACTGTTTACAGGTAACTCGCCGTGTGAGCAATTCGTAGCCGATACACGTATTCTTTCTCTCTAGCATCAATCCATCCATTTGCTCACTCAGCAACGTGCTGTCCTGTGGCCCCCCTTTTCACCCTTTTCGATATTCCCAGGTTTCTTCAAGCCCTACAAGCCTAACGCAAAAAAGAGTCATGAGAAAAGCTCTTCCCAGCGGGTTCCCAGCGGGCGACGACCCGCAAGCCAAGCCGGGATCCGTTCATCCACTTTTCCGTCTCCGCCTCGAAACAAGTCACAAGCAACGAATGGATACTATTACTACTGTAGCATTATTGAACTACCCAGTAACAAGCTGTAGTTGAGCCAGCTGTTGTAGAATAGGTTACAATCTTACACGTATTTTTTTCTTTTCACTGCCGAAGTGGATATTGCTTAGGCGGGAAGAGGGCTGAAGTGTTCATAGTGGCGTGTGTCGTGGCGAGATGGAGCCCCTTCTCTCTCGTAATAAATTAAACCACGGCGGATAAAATATGGATCTCGTAGAATGAAATTTTGCAAGAAATTATAGACCATGGTTGCTTTAATTGGAACTGATTTTTTTTTTGTTGGCAAAATACTACATCCATACGAGTAGCTGGGCGGTAAGCTTCGGTTTGCAGGGGTAGTTTCCCGCACGTGTGAGTTGAATGGTTGGTGATGATTTTTTTGGGTTTCTTTTTACACAACATGTGGATACGGCAGGCCATGTTTTTTTTTCTTGGAAGTGGAAAGGGGGCAGATCGGGTGATGGGACTGGGTTTTTGAAACATATGACTTTGATGATGATGCTGGTAAACGACATTGGGTGTAAAGTTTTTTCATGCACCGAGGGTAGCCGACTGTGTTTGTTGTTGACTGTTGAGGAGGAGGCATCTCGGGACAAGATGTTGCATCGTGGCGACATTGTAGGTTCTCGTTGCATGAAAGAGCAATATTGGAGGTTTTCCTGGATGCCCCTTTTGCGGATTTTGCAGCTCATGGGTTGTACTGCAATGCTGGCTGATGGGGATGTTGGCCGTGTCTTGAAGCTATCAAGGATACATATGTTCATCTCCGTGTTGGATACTTCTTCGCTTGTATAGGGTCACGTAAACGAGCCTGAACAGCTATAGATCCACAGACAAATCCAGTTGACTACTCACGACATGGTGATGCAGTTGAATACATACATAATTGGTGTTTCTATAGACAAAATACTAACACCCATGCCCGAGGAAGCTTCTCCACCTCTATCCGGCTGCTGCCATCCCCTGATGCTGCTTCAACTCTTCCAAACCGGCAGTTGGCATCTCTTAAAGACCATCCCGTATAGTCCAGTGGATATCCAGCGGGTATTCATTCCATCCTCCATGCATCTCCACCAGTATTCTCCATTTCCCAACTCATCAACCCTCACAAGGAGCCCCAAAATGGCATCCTCCTGGGCAAACCACTCCCAGCAGACGAACCACCTTCATAAAACGCACCGCTACCATCATCCCGAGTCACACCATCCAACCCAGCATCCCCTTCCATTGCCAAAATTCCCTTGTACGTGTCCAAGCTTATCACAGCCGTCTTCNNNACATCGTCCAATTGCCCTGCAATGTTCTACAAGCAGTCCATCGGCGAGCTGGGCCCTCCCAACTCTCGGAACAAGGCCCTCTTCACCNNNATAATCACTTGCCTCAGGGGGAGGGCAGCCGTCGTTGCTGGCTTGTACCGGGCGAGGAGGCTTTCGTATCGATCTTGAAGAAGCCTGTTCCATCCGGCGTAGCAGCGCAGGCCCGTCTCGGCGAGGAGTATCTGGTACACCCTGGCTCGTGCCCTGTCCCTTATCTTCGTGAGAAGTTCTAGTGGGAGTTGCTATTAGTATTGCTTCAACGTGATATTTTGATATAAGAGGAAGAAAGAANAAAGGACACTCACTGAGTGCTTTCTGGGACAATTCTTGCTTCAGAGGAGGCCATGCCCAGAGTCTCACAAATGGCACCGTACAAATGGAAACCAACTCCCACATGCACTTCATAAACATGGTTTCGTCCCAAAACAAGGCCGCCGCTACCATGTAGCACCCCGATGCCATCGTGGGATCAGACAAGTACTCCCGGAAGTCTCTGCCGTTGAGAAGCCACTGCCGCGCCGCCATCGTGACGGCCTTTTGCAGGCCGTATTTGTTCACCAGAATCGCCGTGTCGAGAAGCATGGACGGCCTGAGTCCCTGCGGCACCAGATGGTTTTGGAGGTGGATGATGCGGCAGATGATGCGAACGATTTCGATGTTCTCTGGGTCAAGCACGAGGATCTTCTCTTCGTCACCGGGCTCGCACATGAGATCCTCGACCAGCTCTTCGAAAGATGCCGATGCGCACATGAGGGACTGCGAATAGACTTGGAATGCCGTGTTGGAGCCCTCAACCCCCAAGAACATGTCGCCGCCGGGGCAAATGACTTCGGTAACATCTTTTTCTTCGTCTTTGACTTCTCCTTCTTCAACATCATCTTCTTCACTGCTTTCCCCTTCATAATCTTCTTTGCCTTTGCCTTCTCCTTCACCTTCTTTTTTGCCTTTGTCTTTTTCTTTTCCTTTGTCTTTTTCTTTGCCTTTGTCTTTTCCTTTGCCTTTTTCTTTGCCTTCATCTTCTTTTTTGCCTTTGCCTTTCACTTGGCCTTTCACTTGGCCTTTCACTTGGCCTTTCACTTGGCCTTTCACTTGGCCTTTCACTTGGCCTTTGAGTTGTCCTAAGAGTTCGCCAATGTCGAATTTGCCCTTGAGTTTACTGCTGCTGCTATCGCTGCTGTCACTGCTGCTACTGCTGCTATCGCCATCACCGTCTTCCTCTGTGGGACCGAGAAGCAGCTCGTTTATGTCCTCTGGTTTCCAATTTCCTCTCTTCATCTGTGATAGAATGAGTTCGCATAGGAGCTCGCTGTGTGACCGTTTCTTCCTGAGCGGAGAGGGAGCTGGCGGCGAAGGTGACCGTTTCATCTTGGAGATTTTCTCGGCGAGTTCGGCGAGTATTTTATTGTTGTCTGCGATGTCTTGTCTGTATTTCGCGTTTCTTGCGGCTCTGTCGGCTTTTGCGGCTTCTAATGCCGATAATTCTGCTGGCTCGGACGTGTTTGCTGATCCTGATGGCTCTGGTGAAATCGACGGCTCTGGTGTTAATGCCAAGTCTGTTGGCTCTAGTTCTTCTGCTGGCTCTTCTCTCTTCAATCGCAACTCTAAGTCTACTTGCATTGAGCTATCCATTGTCGACGTGATATCAAGGCCGTACTATAAGTGGTAAGAATGGACGTAGTGTAAAAGACAAGAATGAAATTGGAAATCCAAAAAGAGTTGTGTGAGAAGCCTTGTTTACAGACTACCATGAAAGATGCAACAATGAATTTTCCAGGTTGAGCGAATGTATGCCTGCTTTGCCTGGATGGGGAGTAGCAACTGCTTCTGCCCTGATACATTTGTTGACTATGCATCTTGTAGCTGTGGTAGGCGTGTAAGCGTAGAAAGCACGAGGCAGCAATTCCAGAAGCATATTTGTGTATAAGTGACCAGCTTGACTTGGACATTTTTAGCAGTGAAGAGCATGGAGAGACACTGATATGACATCTCGGCTTGCAACAAGCTGCTTACAAAGTCGACAGCGAGAGGATGCACGACATGCCGTGCATAAAGCTCTAACCCACTTATCACTGAATGTGGCATAAAACTGAACTAAAGCAGGAGTTGCGCATTAGTCTTCAATCTAGCCTTACCTTCAAGCATCATATCTGCGTCTGTCTACATGATTGTAAGCCAAACCTATAAAAATGAAATCGAATCACCACGCACAAACACACACAAAGAGAGATACATCTCATCATAAAAACGTAAACAATGGCCCTTGACATGCATCTAGGCTCTTCAAGTCATCACTCCGTACACTGTAGCCGGCTTGCCAAGAAAAACGCCGCTCATGCAACGCCTCCCCCTTATCTTGATCCGTTTATTTCATTTTCCAGTCCCAAATCCAGCTGTCCTTCTCACACGGCTCTCGTTGAGCAAGTATATATTGTATATCGAATTTGTTTATATGTGTTTTTTGTTGTTCTGTTTCTTCTTAGTTATCTTCGACCTTCTCCAGGTGCAGGTCGTTGACCAGCATATATCGGCTGAAACCGAGCCACAAGTAGCGGAACCAGACCATCTGGCTCTTGTGGGCGGTGGTCATGGCGGACCAGGCGGTGCCCAGCTTGGGCTCGGGTCCAACAATGTTGTTGGTGTAGATGAGCGTCTCGGGGTGCTCGGGGTCCTTGTCGCGCGTGAACAAGGATGAGGCGATGGTGGTGAAGAGGTCCATGCCGCCCGAGTACTTGCGCAGCAGGTTGACCGTGTTTAGTGTGTAGACGTCGACCGGGCTCTTCCACTCGGGCTTGCCCTCCGTCAGGGCCTTGGCGAAGCCCCGCGCGCCGTGGTAGAGAGAGATGTGGTTGGGGTGAGACGACACGCCGTGGCCGTCAAAGGTGATGAGGGCGTCGATGTTGGCCGTGGGCTGCGAGACGTTTTCGGCTCGCTGGTGTGCCAGCTGCGGCGCAAAGGCCTTGGTGAGGAGGTTGGCGATCTTGGTCTCGTCCCAGTGCGTCGTCATGGAGTCGGGAAAGTCCTTGCTGTAGGGCCAATCGTGTTGGTCGTCTTCTGTCTTACGACTGTAAGGGATGGATGCGATGGTGGCACTTACGGGTTGNTCGACGACAAAGACGTCGGACTCGTCTCGCAGGCCCAGGGCCAGGCCGCTCGCGACGAGCTCCTTCTTTCTGGTTTCGCCGAGGCCTTCGGCATTTCCTAGACCCGTAAGNNNGCCGGTATTCGCGCATATTATCCTCTTCTCTATCTCCATCTTTATCGTCCTCATCTCGTCCACGGTGTCCATNNNTTGGATTGTCGTACCTGCGCTCAAACACAAAATCTTGACGTGGTTGCCCGTCTCCGGCCGCGCCAGCGCCAGCACCGTCGGGGCGAAGAACATGGCCTCGTCATCCGGATGCGCAATCAGCAGGCACACGCGCTTCTCCAGCAGCTCCGGGAAGCGGTTGCGCACGGCGCTGGTGGTGCAGATGTAGATGCATGGCACGGCGGCGACGAGGGACGCAACCACCACGAATAGGGCCTTGGAGTCGAGGTCCAGCTTGAAGGGCAGATTAAAGGAGGGGAGTCGGAAGGGAAGGCTGATGGAGTTTGGCATGGCTGCGGATTGAAGGAAGAGACGAGACGAGACGAGGCTGGCGGGGTGCGGAGCGTGGCCGGAGGTTGCCTCGGTAGAGAGATCTGATGTTGCTGTGGTTTGTGCTTGTTCGTCTGGCTGTTGATTTTCGATTTGCTGGTGTTGATGCTTGTTTGGGTCGGAGTTTGTGTGGTGGTGATGCGTCTCGGTGGTGTTTTTGTTGGGGACAAGGCAAGGTGGGTTCGCAGGTCCAAAGTGCGTGCGTGCGTGCCTTTTTGCGAAGGCGGGAGGAAAAGGCGGGATGGAGTGGGGGAGAGCAGCAGAAATGCGGCCCGCAGCGAGGCGCCGAACAGCTGATTTAATGCTGTAGAGTAGTTTAAAAGGGCACCTGGGCAGTGAGTTNNNGCGGCAATTGGCCCGAGGGTGAAACGCGCCAGAGGGATCGAGGCTGTGAGATTGCTGCAAGGGATTGTTGGAGGGCATCACGGGGGCAACGATGCGGTGAGGGAGAGCGAATTCTGTTGGTTGGAAGCTGAGCTGGTGGTTTAGCTGGCAGCTGTTGAAGAAGATGCCGAGGGACACGACGGGCTGATTCATTCCATGTGGCTTGCGGCAAATGGCGGCAGATGGGGATGACCTTGATGAGGACTAATGATTAATTCATTGGATAGTATTTATTCTATCTTACTCTATCTATTTCTTATGGTCACTGTACATACTCCAGCTGTCATCAATCTCACCCTCCAATGTCTCAACCAACATACCCATCAAATACCGACTTCATCTCATCTGAATCCAGTAATAAATCCCATAGCGCCACCCTTCAGCCTTCAGGGGCATCCAGGGCGCTGGAGCATTATCGATAAGCACCTGACAGGTCCCGATCCGACCTGCTGCGGAGTCTCGCTGCACCCGCTGATTGGCCCGCCGACGCCCGCCTCGGCTGATCTAGACTGATGTCATTTGTCAATTCTCACGAGACACGTACTCGATAATTTTCCCAATCTCACCAACGTCCACCAGCCTTGCTTGTATTGTTTGTTTTGTTTTGTCTTTTATTTCTACTTTCGCTGTATATCACACAATCACAACAAGAGACTTAAAATAGATACGCATATTCACACGACCCACAATGGCCAAGAATCGCAAGGAACCGAAAATGAAGCTCCGCCAGCCGGACCGTTCCGCGCCCACCGAAAAGACGCTGCTGGACATTGCTTCCGAACGATCCCTCTTCGAACAGGCCGCCCGCCGCGAGAGACAACTTGCGGGCAAAAATGAATCTGACGACGATGATGACGAAGAGGCCAAGCTGTCGCCTGGAGCGGAGCGGTTCCTCGAGGCGCTGCTGTACACGACGACGTTGGCGATGCTGCACTTTACGTTTGACGTCTTGGTGATGAAGCAGTATGGCACGGAGATTAAGTGGAAAAGAATCACCATTAATGCTGGCCGAGCGTGGTTGGGTAAGACCTCCCTCATCTCATCTATTCCCATCCAACATGACCACAATGGATCAATCATTAACTCATTATTTTCAATACAAGTCTTCTTCTTCCTCTTCTACACGCTCCACCCCTCCGAGCCAAACCAGGTCCTCCTCCCCGGCCTCCCGCGCCGCTTCCAAAAGACGCTCCGCCAGATGCTCTTCTTCGCAATGAGCTGCGTCGCCGGATGCGCCCTCGTCTACATCACGAATTCAAAGGGCTACCTGTACAACATGAAGCGCGCGCCCCCGCTCGGGTGCCTGTGGCTGTGGGCCGTCGTCGAGCTGGACTTGGTGTGGGCGGTGCCGAGCCTTTTGGTGACGGGGGCGTATGTCTGGGTGAATGGGTACTCGATCAAATAAGAGAGCCAATTCGATTTTTTGTTGTTACTCCCCGTACTCTGACGACTCCCATGCTTCTTCACTCCTTGGCTTTTCTCTCTCGTGCCGTCTTAGTCGTCCCTCGAGGTCATCGATCCGCGCCGAAATCATACTCATTTGAAGGAATTGCACTCGGGCAGTCAACGCTTCTCGCTGCCTCACCAATTCCATCGCCTTTGTCCGCACCGCCATCCAGGATACCGCCACGGAAGGCTTCCCGCCCGACCACCCCCGCGGCAGCAACGTCCACTCCGACGTTCCCCTCAGCGCAGACTTTACCTCAATATCAGTGACGAGCTCCAGCAGGCGCTGCTCCAAGTTAAGCAGGTCGTCCATGACAAACGTGTACATTTGGTGCTGCCGCTTCTTCTCGTCATGTTGTGGCGTGTCTTGGAGTGTGCGTAGGAGGTCTGCGAGCCAGGTCGATTCGGTCTTGTACCATGATAGAGAGGTCTTCACGCGAAAATACTCGTCGGCGCTGTTGCGTAGGAAGGCGATGCGGGCGTATGCCGCGGCGGCGATGGCGACGACAAATGTGAGGATGCCGATGACGTTGGCTGATGTGGACAGGGGGAGNTCGGTGTTTGTGGTTGAGTCCATTCTCCCATTGGATGAGTGTTACCTAGACTAGCATTGGATGGGTTGTTGTGTGTTACTTAGACTAAGCAATGTTTTTATATTGAGAGCGTGGGATTTGGGGGAGTTTTGTATTACATTACATGGTTTTTTGTAGCTGGGCGAGATTCAATTGGAGAATTGGGAGGCTGCACTAGTCAGGGGTAAAGAACCACTTTTGCCCGAAGATGAAAGTGTGTGTATGACAGACAATCCCGTCATGGTGCAACTGAAGAAGGCTTGCTTTCATCTTAGTAGATAGATCAAACGTGATAATATGGTGAAAATAAATAGATATCCTAAATTCGTAGCCCGATATATTTTATATCATACATCCTACCTCATCCTATATCACTCAACCTACATATAGTACCTAACCAACAGCATCAATAGCAAAAAGCAAAACGAGAAAAATGAAATAAACAAAAACCCTTTTTTGGTTCGTCATACATCTTCATGCAGATTACGCTATGCAACCGTGTAAACGAATAAACCAAAACACAAAAAAAGAAAAATTCGCGCTGCCTGTGTAATTCCGCTGCTGCCCCTTTTGTTTTTCTTCCTCTCCTCCTCTTCTTTTCGCGAAAGCACCGTCTTATGCAAACGAGTTCCCAAGTCTTGATATAACACCATGATTAATAAAAAGGAAGAAAAAGAAAAACCAAGAAAATATATAACTCAATAACCTTATATAGACACTCTCAACCAACACGCCAAGCGATGAGGGAAAAGCAGAGTGAAAAAGGGTTCATCACATTTGCCTGCTGGGGTGCTCTGCGAACCGAATTCCCCTCCGTGCAGGCGGTACTCGCGGTGTGCCCTCGTCATCAGAGTCACTATCCTCAGCGGCAGCCGCGCCGCCCACGCCAAGGGCTGCTTCTCGCCGCCTTCGCTCAGCTGGTGTCTCGCCCGTCGAGTTGTTGTTATTATTGTTGTCGGGCCTGTGTCGTCTGGCTGGTGTACTTCCGCTGCCTTCCGTCTCGCTCTGTTGTCCTCCTAAAGCAGCGAGACGACGCTTGCGCTCCACGGCAGTTTCGCCTTCCAGCTCTGAAGGTTGGAGAGGGGCGTCGACTGGGCGGCCGCGGGGAGCCTCAACTTGCCGCCTCGGGGACACGGACTCGGAGTTTCGGTAGCTGCCTCGGGGAGCGGGGGAGACGGATGTGGAGGCCGATGTGGAGCTGGGGGCGGAGCTGGATTCCGGCTCGACGATTTCGGGAATGTCCTGTGGGCGCCTCAATGGCAGGTCTTGTCGGGCTAGATCTTTGAGCGCGGTAGAGGCGGACGACTGGTCCACGACCTCCTTACGCGTGCCCACATCGAGCTTTTGCACCTCGCGGATAAAGTCCTCCTTGGTCATGCGTCGTCCCACGCCCCCAATTGTGAAACGAATCTGCTTATCATCATCCTCATGGGCCACGCTCTTCCTGCGGCCTTCGCCGCCGCCTCCACCGAGAACGCCAAAGCCAGTCGTCCAACCGGGTTTGAATACGGGCTTGGCCGACGATGAAGCAGCTGCACCGGCAGCAGAGGATTCGCCTGCCTTGCCTTCTTCAGCAGCAGACGCGGCCGACTTTTCCTGCTGGCGTGCAAGGGCGCCAAGTCCAAGGTACTTGAGACTGTTGTTAATGAGGGTGCTTTCCTGGCCGGTGGGCTTCTGTGGGGGGAGTTCATAGGTCTTAACGACTTCTCCGTCCTCATCTTCGACGATAATCTTAAGCAGNNNGGTTAGAAGGCAATTCAAAGCTACAACGAGAAACAATGAGGGACGTACCGCGTTACCGAACTGATAGGCTCGGGCCGGTTCATGTCGTCGTCTCGACTTGTCCTTTTCTTTTCGCTTCTCCACTTCGGAGCTGTACACGTCTGTCATTTTGCGTTTGATGTTGTCCACGGTCCAATGGAAGCGCTCCGCTTCGGACTTGGACCTCTGCCGACCGGCCGTGGGNCCGTTTCCGTCTTCTCCTCCTTCGGGCTTGCGCTGGGCTGGTTCAGGCTCGACCACCTCGCCATCGTCATTTTCAAAGACTAGGTGGTGACCTTCCTCGTAGACATTGACGTGCGGTGCCCGGGGACTCTCCAGTGCCCGGGGGCTCTGGCTCTCGTCAGCTCTGCGACGGCGACCACGATCCTCCTCTGCGTCGTCTAGCTTCTCCAGCTCAACATCGGTAGGGCTGTCGCCGGCCAGTGTGGAGTCTCTGACATCTGTCTCTGGCGGTGTCTCCTTTTCGGGTGAGGGCGATACCGGCGTTGAGCGGTTAGGAAAGATGGCCGATTGACTGATGGGGCCGCCAGGCCCAATGCCGTCGTCCCACTTTCTGTGTTTTCTCTTCTTGGCCACCAATGATGACGGACGGCTGCCCGAGCGACCATTGTCCTCTTCTCTCTGGCGACGGAGAAACTGCGCGGGTGGGGGCAGCGTGCCGGGGGGAACNTCGGGTGTCTTGTAGTCGTCAAAGGAAGTCTCCGACATCGTTCGGGCCTGGGATCTAGACTGGGACGAGATCCTGGGTAGCCTGTTCATCCATGACGGCCCATCCTCGGGGGCGGCGGTGTAGGACATGGTCAGTGTCAGGGTATTGATGCGCTTGCCGAGCGTAAAGACGGCAATCGAGGAGCCATGGACGAGAATGGATGAGATGACGAGGAACGTGACTATGGGCCACACGAGATAAATCAGGTTGTAGTGATCTGTGCCCGCCGGTGGCAAGTCCGATAGCGGCACGGGCTCATCATGCTCCAGCTCAGCCCTCGCGAGAATAGCGACGAAGATTGCGCCGACGCCTATTGGGCCGAAATGGCCTGCAAAGAGAGCCTCGCGCCAGTTTTTGATGTCTGGTATGAGAGGTTTGAGCATCATCATGATGGGAATGCGGCGGAAGAGGATGACAAAGATGGCGATAACAACGAGGCGCCAGACCTCCATGCCCAAGAAGCCATTGTTGTACTGCTCCCACGGGATGATGGTGCCAAAGTAGACAAAGTATGCCAAGTTGAGAAGCAAGTCAATGACGTTGGAAACGTGCGACTCCTCCGTCTTTTCGCCGAACCAGCCGTCGTTAGAGAAGCCGACTCCGGCAGCAAAGCCCACGAGAAGATCGTCAACGCCGAGGATACTACCCGAACCGGCGCAGAAGAGCGAGAGGGCAAAGTAAAAGACGAGGAAACTCTCGCGATCAATCATGTCGTGCTCCTCAGCGTAGCGGATGCCGCGGCGCGCAATGTAGCCGATCATGAAGCCGTAGAAGGCGCCAAAAATGCACTCGTAGAGGATGACATAAACGACAAAGTGGAAGCTAACCTCGCCGGCGTTGCGGTTGAACTGGATCAGGTAGAGCGAGAGGTAGATGAAGGGGAAGGCCATGCCGTCGTTGCAGCCAGATTCGGCTGACAGCAAGTCTCGAAGATGCTTGGGCACGCGCTTGGCGAATTTACCCTTGCCAACCACGGACGAGGCCAGGACGGGATCGGTGGCAGTGACACAGGCGGCGATGACGAGCGATTCAAGCCAGTTGAGCGGCGGAATCATCCACCAGACGAAGAGGCTGACTAGAAGCCAGCCAACGGCCATGACGGGCACCAGTAGGAAGACGACGGAGCGCCAGTGCTTCTCCATGTAAAACTTGGGCAATTCGACACCGACGGCAAAACACTGGACAACGAGAACGATGCGCGAGAACTCGACGGTGACGATATCAACGCTGCCCCAGGACCGCGGGTCGATGAGATTGGCGGCATGAGGTCCGAAGATGACGCCGCAGAGGGTGGCGACTGTGGCCTCGCCAATGTACATGCGCTCCTTGATAATGGAGGAACATAGCATGAAAAGCGAGGTGAAGCCGCCGAGAATGATGTAGACCAAGTGCGGCTTGGTGATGTCGAGGTTGTCCCACGCCATGGTGGCGGTCGGTTGAGGGTATCGCGACGAGGTGGAACGGGATCAGCAGCAGCTGTTTTCGAAACTGTCTTGTTCGTCTCTCAACTGAGGTACGGTACCGGGTTTCCTCCGATTTCTTTCGCAACCTCCTCTTATTGATGATGAGTCTTTCCTTTCTCTTCTCCTCCTTCTTCCAGCTCCTTCTCTCAACCCTCGCGTCGGGGTTTGCCGACAAAATATTTTTTTTCTTCTTTCCAAAAGTTGCAATCGCCCGTTGCGTCTCGGCTTTTGCTTTTTGCTTAGCTCCGTTTCAAAGCCCAACCTCGCGTGCCCAAACTAACACAGTTAGCAGTCCAGGGTCTTTGCTTGGCTCAAGGCGCCGGTTGAGGTTCTGACGGAAGCTGGCGCCGGGAGAAGCAGCGGCCTACGGGCTGGCACTGCAATCTTGAAGTTACGCCCCAGTCAATGGTAGCCGAGCCAGGAGAGTCGCGATGGCGAGACATGCAGGAGAGGAGAGAAGAAGCACGGAATTGAAGACGAATGTCATGGAACAGAAGAAGGATAAGGAAACAAGAGAAGAAGTGGGTTCGCACGTGGATACGAGTATAGGATGGGATGGGTAGGCAGGACGAGGATGATAAGGATGGGATAGGATTGGACACTGGAGTGAGCAGATTGGATTTCTTTTGCCACGCTAGGCCCGAAACCCGAGCCAAGGGCTTGGAAGCAGAAGAAGCAGCGAGATGGCCAGCGTGTGGAGAAGGCAATTGCTGGGCGTGAGGCTGTGTCGTCACTCGATCGGAGGCGTCGGTTCCGTTGCAACAGGCCGTGGGCCCGGAAGAAGCTCGTTAAGGGCCGGGAGACGAAGATGGGGGCGGCCGAGAAGGAACTTTGACGCTATTCTGGCGGGCTAGGTGGGTGGTGTGCGAGTACGGGGTTGAAGCTGTCGATGCCGGTAGCGGGGAGTTGATGCTGATGCTGTACTCGTAAACTGTAGGAATGAACTGATTGATGCCGTTTGATGAGATTCGCGGGTCTTGTTCCAACTGCCAAAAAAGAAGATGAACCCCGGGTTTGGAAGAAGCAAAATTCTTGATTCAGACACCGAGAAGCAACAAGCCCTCGTCAAAAACTCGTCCACAAGGCCAACGCGTCGTCGCCAAGGAGCTACCGCTGCAAGTCCCCAGTCCAGCGCTGATGCGCAGCGCCAGTGGGGTGGCCACAGGGCGTCCTGCCGTGGGGATTGCGGGCTGCCACAGAGCTCGCGGCCACTAACAGCGCTGAGGCCAGCACCGTAGACCGCTTTGGGGCCGCTAGGGGGCAGCGTCGGGCGGGATCCACCGCCTGCCAATGCCGGCGTTTCGTTTTCGCAGCAAAAACTCGTTACCTCGAGTTTGTGAGCTGTTGGGTTTGGGCGTTTTTTTAGCAGAGTCTTGGCCGAGCCGGACGAATTGATGATCCCATTTATTCGCTTCGCACTTTTTTCATATTTCCCTTCTGCCTGATTTGTTTTTGTTTACGGCGTAACACAGACTTGGAATGGAATTGACGGCTGAGACACTCCGGCTCCGGTTTGCCGGAACCGTGCCGGTTTCCTTTTTCCTGCCTCTCCGTTTCCCTCGCTAACATCAACATTGAACCTTGAATGTCTCACCCGCCTCGTGACGACTCAGATCCGCATCCTGCAAGTGTTTTCGACACCAACAGTCTCGGCACGGTTGGGCTCATTCATTCTTGGCAGCGTAGCGAGTTTCAAGCCGCCCCGGTTCTTTTCTTCCTTTTTCTGGCTATTTTTAATTGCATCCTCCCTTTTCAACCCGACGTCTCTGTCTTCTGCTGTACTCATATACGAGTACATCAATGCATTCTGGTTTGTTGGGGGCTAAGCCTTCAATTCAACGTTATGCGTGTTACTCCCGGATACTATCTTGCAACATGGGCTTGTCATCTCCCGCCAGCCATTCGCTGTGATTCGTCCCGGGATGCTCCGCGGACGTTACTTCCTGGCGTATTTCAGCATCCGGCATTGGTGAAGTTCCCACTACGGAGATAGAATCATGGATTTTGCCCCCGCCCCTTTTTTTCTTCTTTTCCACCCTTCTTTATGCTTATCTCTCAGCCCCTAGCAAACGGTGGACGGATATCCTCATCTAGATTGCTGACAACATGCCGTTAGCCCCCAACATCAACCATGAACCCGTCCCGACCCGGGATCAATATTCGTTCAGCTCGGCTGTTCACCCGTATACTGGTATCTTTATTTTTATTTTTACTTGGGGGATCATTTTGTACTTTTTAGAGGCAATAATTGCCACCTGGGCAATATTCTCTCGAGTCAGCCATTGTAGGCAGCTGGAAAGGCTGATCCGTCTTGGCCCTGCTCGTTTCCCCGCGCTGCGATCCATCATGTGAGAAGCAATGGATGGAGACGAGCCATGCATCAAGATTCTTGTCTGGAGATCTCCTGTGCAGATCACTGAGTATCCCAAAGCCAACTTATCAGCCGGGGTTCCTTAGACCACCAACCGGTCGGAGCCGTATGTGGTCATGTTACAGGTCATTTTGATATAAGAGTCGGGCTTGCTGCTCCCCACAATTGAATGCATTTCCAACAGACATAGCCTGTAATTGAGACCATGGCATGTGCAGCGACGTCAAACCCGGCAAGATCTGCCATTGGTTGTCGCATGCATATGGCCAACTCCTTCCAACCACCGTTCATGTTCCTCTGAGGTAGACGGGCTCTACATACTAATCATGCAAGCACGCAATTTACCCCAGTGCACAGCCAAAGTCGCCGGAATGAGCCTTTGCATTCTGTCTTTCCCAACTGCCGAATTTCCTTATTTGAGTGGTCATGTCTCCCTTGATGGTGAGCATCGGATAAACGGCTAGGTCAAACAACATAGAAGACACATGTAGGTAAGCTGTGTGAGACATCTCGGAATACGCCCACGCGAATCCACTTATAGGTTACACACAATCCGTCTTATTCCGTAGAGAGGCTGCGGGCACATGTAGTTTGTGTGGTACTTTCGACTGCCGCAGTCAAACTAAAACAAGGCTGTTTCACCAGTTGAGATCTTTGGTACATGTAGTCACATACGTGTGGCCATTGGTGTTCTAAGATAGGACCACTACGTGTAAGCCAGTGAGCGACACGACGTTTGTACGACGTATGTGCGCCTCATAATTGGGTATAAGCTCATTTTTTTATGCTTATTATGCGTCTAATGCTTGAGTTGCACCAGGGTATATGCATCGTGCAACCTATTTACCTAGTTGCCAATCATCTGGAACTCATTCCATCAAAATGACTTGCATGTTCAGTGTGCGCACTCCGGCGTTTGTTTTCCGAGACCTGTTTGACGAACTTGTGCATGGTTGATGTCTACTGTCTCCCGCTACATTTTCCATCCGACCAATCTCGTGAGTACATCTAGCAAAGAGATACAATTTTCTGTTTAACGTTTAGTGATGATGTGTGATGTCTCTAGGAAGCTCAACGATGACCCTTAGACCATGTATGGTATGCCCTCCGAAGAGAGCACTGCATTATCATCGCAGCTCTTATTATTCCTTCCTACCGTAGATGCTACTGACGGCCAGATTTTGTGATTGCGACCAAGCATGGTCTCTCTCCATCATTCAAAACTGCTGTTACAGGTAATTAGGACGCCTCAGCTTTATTCTCTGATCTATAAGATGAGTCAAAGCAGGACCGTAAACACACACAGTTGTTAATAAGCTAATTAACGCGCTGAGGATAGCTATCTTATATATGACGAAGATTTTTAGGAGCTTTCTACGAAAGGAAGGGCTATTTGATGGTGTTAAGAGAAGAAGAGAAGAAGACCCTCAGTCCGCACAGCCTTATTACTACAAGGAGTGGCTGTAGAGCTTGATCCTGAGGACTATGAAGTTGGCTAAATTGGGATACTGGCAGTGGGATGTAGTGAGAACACTCGATGATTGAAATGAGCTTAGCAACGTAGAATGTTCTGCGGAATGGAGACCAGTGATGCGCCTCAAATGGCTGAAACACCTTACCGATAGGAACCCCATTCAATAAAGGGGTTTATCATATCTTTTCCGCAAGAGAAACCTTGTAACTCTTCTTATTATGCATCTTTGATTGCAGTTGATTTCACTCTGTGGGAGTGTGAATTCGTCTCACCCACGTGCTGTACATGGTCAACTTACGAGGTGGTAGATGTCCTTAATATGCTTTACAATTAGGCCATAATAACTATGCGGATAGAACAGTAACGTATTGGTGAATAGGAATGGATTTGAGAGAATTCATCTCCATGACTGGTAGCATATGTTTTGCGGGAGAATATAGACATATATGTATCTGCACATAATATGTACTTGGGAGTGGTGGGCTGCCGAGAGGGCCATTGCTGTGTACTCACATCTCGCCTCTATGTCAATAATACGAATCATTTGTATAATGCAGACTTTGCAGACTATCAGATAATTATATGAGGTTAGGGGACAGAAAAATTCTCACAGAAGTGCAACTGACAACTCTCAATGTGAGGCACTACAGCTTGTATTTGTAGTACTGCCATGTGATAATAGTCATTAATGAGTCAAGCATATTTGGTAGTGTCTTCTTAGTATCTCCTTGCATTTTCCATTGTTGTAATCTTCTCCACAAGATGTTCGAGAGTGTCTACACAATTTTACGTCAAACAGGAGAAAACAGTTCCAGGTTAGGGAGATGCCTCCTTGTCGCAATGGTTTCAAGGACAACTGGCGATGCAAAGGAGCATCGAGCGGTTTATGGCTTCAAAAGTACGTAATATTTTATAAAATTTCCTTATTTTCATTTGCAGTTTGTTTTAAATTCTGTAGCTCTTGCACTTGTGTCTCTTTGGATGCACTGTTCGTAACGTGGCGGTTTCATCAAGTCATGCAGTGTCAGGATGTCAAAGATCGACAAACTTCCATCGAACAGCAGTAACATATTTTGTAAACCCACAATTGATGTGAAAAGCACGAATTCTAACGGACATCTACTGGATGCACAGTATAGAGAATTTTGATGGCATTTAATCATATATTGCATTACCATAAGTCATTTCATCCTAACTGAGTACATATACTTCGTGTGTAAGTTCGTAACGGCGCATCTAAGGCACCAATCTGAGACGCGCCTCCATGCATGTGGTACTGGTACCCCGCCATTTGCGTCCGCATACATGTACAGGTACATGTATACGAAGACACATGACACGGACCCGCTGGTATCTTGATCTCCCTCGACGACTTCACGTCAATTCTCATCACCTTTCGTCACCTCTCGTCACCTCGCCTTATCTTAACCTCACTTTGAGGTATTCTTCATATTGGGTATCAATCCGTCAATCTTGACTCTCTTCCTGCCTGTCCAGCTTGCCTGCCAATTTGCCCCCGTCCAGAATGCTGCCAAACATGGCCGCCTCGAACAAGTAATTAACCTGCCAGGCGTGAAAGTTGGCATGTGCAATGATCCAGACCATCTCCAGCACTTGACCGCGTGAAAAGAGGTCGGCCATGGCCAGTCGCGAACCTTCAGCCAAGTCATACTCGCGCTCCTCATCGACCTGGCCGCCCCGGATATACTCCAGCGGGCCGGTGACCAGCTGCCACCAGAGCTCCTTGAGCAGCGGCTTATCTTGGTGACGATGGAAGAAGTCGTTGACGTGATCGCAAGTGTCCTCGCCGTTGCATGTGTGCTTGGCATCAAGGGGTCTGCTAAAGCCCGTTGTGCGGAACTGCTTGTCAAACGCCTCGTCGAAATCCGCCTCGAACTGAGGCTTGGCCGGTGTCTTGCGCGCCTTGGGCCAGCCCAGGAGAGCGCGACGGAAGAACATGTGGCGATCGTTCTGGATATGCCATGTGTACAGGGCGGCGCACATCCTGGCGACAGGCTCATGCCATCGCTGTGTTAGCATCCTGGCGCCAATCGCGGCG
Source organism: Trichoderma sp. BMH-0061 (assembly GCA_030015385.1). Taxonomy (NCBI): domain Eukaryota; kingdom Fungi; phylum Ascomycota; class Sordariomycetes; order Hypocreales; family Hypocreaceae; genus Trichoderma; species Trichoderma sp. BMH-0061. The sequence continues at coordinate 3,642,775 of JARWZN010000005.1, forward strand.
TACGCGTCGTATATCTTGTGCAGCACTTCTTCGCTAACGACGCCCGTTTCTGTAATGTCCGTCACATTGAGGAACGAGTTCATGACCTCGGAGTTCACCAAATCGCATCCCACGTCAACCACGTCAGTGCCCGGCGAGCTGAAGACCAGATCAGCCATGACGGCAGCAGGGTCAAAGCCACGTGCGATCGCCTCAGCTGCCATGCCCAGCAAGCTGCTTTCTGACAGGGAGACGATCTGTGCTGTGCGTCGGTCCAATCGCGCTGACCGATATGACAAGTTCTTCTTGTGCTGGTTCTCTAGCGCGATCTTACCCTGGATATACTGCTTACCCAGGGAGACGGCGTCTCGTCGTTCGCGTCCTCCCGGGGTGCGCAGGGCGTGCGGATCCTCTAGGCCTTTCTGCAGCAGCGGCTCAAGCGTCGGGTAGACGTAATTGTACCCGTGCTCATAATAGAAAACCATGTCGGTCACATAATTGGAAAACATGGTTGTCGCATCGGCAGCGCCCATGAGCAAGCTGGCGATGCCGCACCCGAAGAGTGCATTGTTCGTTTTCAAAGCATCGGGCCAGTCAGTTGCTCCGATTTTGCTGAGCGTTTGGGCCGAGGCTTGTTTGAGTCCGGTGCCCTTTGGTGGCAGGATGTTGCCCGCTGCGTGCTGGGTATCTTTCCAGCTCTGCAGATCAGTGGATAATTTAAGCTGGACTACTCTAGGCCCTGATTCTAGAGAAGACAAAGACTGGTTCTCGCTCACGGACGAGGTATCTGCAACATCTCCAACGTCCCCAAACACCTCGACGACAAAGTCTCTGGCTTGGTTCGACAACATTCCCAACTCCGCAACGGTGCCATGGCCGACCAAGTTTCTTGCTTCTGAATAACCGGGATGGATGGGAAAAGAGTGTTTTCTGAGCTTCCGCCCTAAGAGCCTCCTAACCCGGTTACGGAAGCCCTTGACCCAGAAATATGGGGGAATCTTATCCGAGGCGTCTTGGAAAGCCTGGCTCTTTGGAGACTTGACCTTGATCTTAACTCCTTTGAGGTCAAACTCGCTCCAGTAGCTCTGATGAGACAAAGATTGGCACCAAGAGAAGGCCATGATGATCGACGCTGAGGAAAACAACTTGTTTAGATTGTTGGTACAACAGCAGCTCGAGGATTGGATCCTTCCCTCCATTTATACAGCCATCTGGCGGGCGTCCCCTCTGCGGTATGAACGGCTGCAGCCCTCCTCAAAAAGGCGCAGCTGCAGTTCGATGGAGCCTCTTAAAAGTTTGGGGTGAACCAACAGCATAACAGGTCACATTCTATCAGGTTTGCTGGGATGTATATACGCAAGAGGAGGGGAAGAAGCCAATATTGACCTGGGCAGCTGAAAACCGCGGGCGACGGTAAGCTGATGTTTACAAACTTATACTACTCTTTTGGGCAGAAGTAAATCGAAACAGATCTGAATGAAACACGAACGAGGAGAAAGCCCAGGATGATCCAAAAAGACGAGGGGAGGACGGACAACTTGACCGGGCCGCCCCTACCGCGGTCAACTATAACACGGGTTGCTACCTAGTACGATACTCCGTAGTTGCGCTGAGAAATCTTCACCTTGGATTAAAAAAGAAGGATTTCTCCTCCCGCAAGAACACGAGGGGGCCCCTGTAGTCCGATTGATGGTTCTTCTCCACAATGATATCAGGTTTGTTGGTTTATCCATGTTTTCTTCAACGGACACTTGCTGACTTTGGAATAGTGGCATGTATGTGCTGTCTGCAATCCTTGAAGCGGTGAGAAAACAGCGTAGTATCATGGGTTTGGAGTTTGTCGATGTTGCGCCTGACCTTGAAAAGCCGCCTTGGCTGGCCATGAGTCTTACGAGCATAGGATCTTGCGGCCTGGCTGTTTATGCGTTGTGGTTCGTTCTTGGTAAGTCGATTGAATCACGAATGTAACATCGATGATGGAGCATCCGGCTGCGTGACAGGCCTTCCATGCTGGATGATCGCCTCGCCTGCACGATACATCGTCTGCCTCTGCATTGCATCAGATTTCTTCTGTATTTAGCAATTGCCGCTTGCGATAAGGCAGGACCACGAGGCCGGTAATCTGGGCCACCACTTGCCGAGCCCAGCTCGACAGGCTGCGAGAAACATCCGGTATCCACGGGCTGCACAAGTGTTTATGACTGGGAACAAAAAACGCATGACGAGGACGCTTGATAACACTTAGGTAATGGGCCGCAAGAGATACCCTGCTCAAAGGCCTGTCCCGTATGATTGACTAGCACCACTTGGTCCTTGCAACGATACGATATCGGGCTAGCAAAATAGACCACTTCCCTGCCATGTGAAAGGACCTTGAGTCTTGTGCGAATACTCACCCGTACAAGTTAGCAAGGCTTTTGACGAGTCAAATTTATATGTCTTATTGGACGTTAAGAATGATACTACCTGATGTTGGCAGTCTGCCCCGACGCGAGCCAGATCCGGATATGCCGAACAGCAACTGCCAGGCCAACAGCTGCAGCTTGACCAATTGGTGTTGTCAAGGCCCATCTGGCATTGCCGCATTCTGTCGCGCCTCGCGGCAATTGGTTAATAAGTTGGCTGGGGACAGGATGCTCAAAGCGGATTGGCGTGCTGGTACTCCGCACAAAGCCCATGCTCATACCGAGACCAGCACACGAGCGAAGCTGCCGAGTACGGTACTGCTGTTGGTTGGGTGTTGGTGGTTGGAAATGGGACAAGCGTCGTGCGCGTGTATCGTTGGTACAAGTACAGTAGAGCCCCAAGCTCCAGACGAGAAGCTCCAGCTTTGAGTCTCATATCCCAGGCTCTAAGCTGAGTCCCCGGGCTCAATCGTGGCAGAGCGAAGCTGAGAGAAACACGCAGGGCCTTCAGCTAGCGGTGGATCGTACCCTTTTGCCTGGCCTGCTGCTAATTACCATTGCGGCATCGGGTCTCTTAAACCCTTACAACCTGACAATGCGACTGCACGCCTGACCCCGGCATGGGGAAGGGCTGCAAGGGCTCACGTTCAAGCCCAATGTTACGGCGGAAATGACACGACCCCTTCCATGGCTGATATAAGTGCCGCTGCAATCGAGATTGCCTGAAAATGGCTTGCCGACCTTCTCTTCCCGCGCCAAAGTAACCTTTCTAAATATCTGAAGACTTGATTGCATGTCAATCATGGCCCCGCCCGAAGCCGCAACGTCTATTCGGTACCGCCCGCTCGACCGGTCCGGGAGCGAGATTCGCCTGCTTGAGCTGCAGCCGGCGACGACCAACGACATTAACGAACGCGTCGTATGCCGCCTGGTCCACGAGCGGCTAAGCGACCCGTCCGACTTCATCGGCCTCTCGGCCCTGTATGGCGACATCACCGTCACGGAGACGATCTTCGTCAATGGAGCCGCCATATCCATTCCTGTCCACCTCGCCCAGGCACTGCGTTACATGCGAGTCGTCTTCCTGGCCGCGGCCCTACCAACGCCAGATGCCTCCATGACCGACCTCCAGGGCCCGGCGGCGATGCCAGCGCCTCTGCCCACGCCGCCCAAGAAAGCCCCTGGATGGCTGCGGTCTCTACTCAAGAACGTGCGACATATGATCGCCGAGCAAGGCGCGCCACGGGGAGGCACACCGCCTCTGCGGATATGGCTCGACCTCCTATGCATCAACGGTCGCGACACGCGTGAGGAGTCGGAGCGGAGGGCTCATATGGCGCGAGCATACCGCCACGCCAAGATGGTGGTGGGCTGGCTGGGGCTCAAGGACTCGACTTCTGACCTCGCAATTGAGATTATCAAGGCCTGGGACAAGTGCATGCCACTCACCTTTGGCGAGCCAGGTGACCGCGAGGCCCATCCTAACGACTATGCCCCTGTGCTGCAGTGGATGGGCCCTGTTGCACATCTGAGCAACATACCCGAAGGAATCACGGACCCCCGCGAGGTGCCCAGCTACAAGGCCATCTCTGAATTCCTTAACCGACCTTACTTTCGCAACGCGTGGATCCTTGACGACATGGGCAAGGCGCGCTTCCCAGCCTTTTTGTTGGGCGACGACATTGTGTCCTGGATGCAGATATTGCGACTCAACCGCGTCAACGAAGAGATCAAGGACCACGGCGCCGACATGTTCCCCGACGAACTGCGGCCACTGCTTGAATACTTGCCATTGGGCAGCGTCTACGCGTTTTTGAAGGAATTCGACAACCGGCAGAGGCAGGATGGAGTTACGCCTGCCATGCTGACTACTACGAGCTCGGTTAGGAGCTCATCCTCTATGACGGGCATGCGGACCAGGTCAAGGCAGTGAAGGCCCGAATTCAATTTTTATCACACTTTCTTTGTCCCTCTTCTTCTTCTAATTTTTAAATTTCGAAAAACTCCGACAAGACATTACGATCTGTGCGATTCTAGAATGGTGGGAGAAGGTGGAACTAATTTTTCTTTTCTCTTCTTTCTCTTTTCCTTTTTTCCTTTATTATTATTCGGATGGAAAGGAAGGACATCCTCTCGGGTTATTGCGCGTTGTTACGATTGGCTCCTAGGAAACGGGAAACGGGATCGTCAACAGGTTTTGGACACTGCGAAACTGGGATTTATTGTTTTATCCCGCCTTTGATCATTGAAGGAGCGGGATAGTGCTTGGCGAATTTCTTGCTTTTTTTGTTTTGTAGAGAGATACCAATGAGAAAACTGCAGATAGATTTCGTTAAGAGGATGACTTGGGCATGAAACGGGCTTTCGGAGAGAGTGAGCAATACGCGTATTATGTTTTTTACATGGTCTTTTTGCGTGTTTTCGTAATTTCGGTTGACGTCTACTGTTTTCCCTGCGGTGACATTCTGGGTTGTATGCTGTTTTTTTGATGTTGTCATATTATTTTGACGCTGTGATAATGTTCTGATGTGGCAAAAAAAAAAAAAAACATTTTGATGTCGTGATAATGACTTGATGTTGCAATAAGACTTCGATGTCGTAATAATGGTTCGATAAAATACATGTATGAAACAATTGTATATAACACGGAGTATGTACCTTGTTTTGGAAATCGGGTGGGCGGCCAAAATAAAGTGCCGGACGCAGCGGGACGCTCATCCATGCCGAGCGCGGCAGGATTTAATCTACGATGGGATTTTCTTACCAGCATAACCAGTTGCAGATCTGGGATTCTTTCTTCCCGGAATACCGGTAAGGAGGTAAAAGAAAAATAAGTAGATAAATCTGGGGAAATGGCGAGATGGAGTGAGATTTGTGTGGTGTGATTGAATGTATGAGATGATGTCGGTGTCTGCTAACGTATGGAAGGGGCGGTAAGAATGGAAGAAACCTGGAAAGGAGATCGTGGTGCGTGGGTGGGTTTTTTGGACAAGGGTTGAGGCGGGATGTGGGATGAGGAGTGTGATGTGCGTTTGGGGGGTTGTGATGGATCTTGCGTTTTGCTTTTTGAGAGTTTCCTTGATTTGAGGATTGTGTCCTAGAGTAGAAGGTAATATAAGGTACTCATGTGATGTAAGGCAATCTTTATGCCTGGGATACTGGTTGTGTTATTTAGCGCAGTCTGATGCATGGATATGTTAGTATATCAGCGTTTCTGAGTTTTGCTTTTAGTGGATAGAAGTAAGCATGATATAGATGGGATCATGAGGATATCTATTACGCGTCAATTCTCTTGTATTCGAAGTTTCTTTCTTTTTTTATATGGTTTTCGTAAGCCTTAAGTGCACCAATGATATACTGTATGCTATTGTTGTAGCTCAGCAACTATCGCCCTTGATCGTTTGTCAGATTCAGATCGTTTTCTACCAATCACATCATGTTCTCTTCTAACCCGTTAACTGATTCGTTCCTTGCCTGGATATACATCTTACACCACTAGAATTAAAGCTCCATATCTTCCTCCTCTACAACCTCATCGTCAAATTGAATCTCCACATTTTCTTGATCCTTTACAGAAAGCTCTCCATTTACTGATTGAGCAGCCTTTGACTCAGTGTCCGCTTCTTCGTCGTCCTCGTCGAAGTCATAGCCACAATCTATAAACTCATCCCCAGGAGCGATGCGTGATTTCGACCTGTAGCACTTGAAGCATAATTCGATACCCAGCGTACCTGGGCCTCTGAAATAAACGCCCGCTATCTCGGCGTAGCAGCAGTCGCAGAAAGACCATTCGGTTTTTTTACCCCTCTTCTTTGGTCCGCGTCTTTTGTTCTTTTGAAGGGTTTTCTCTGCAACTAAGTCGGCGATACTTTTGAGCAGCAAGAGTCAATAATAATCTTTTCTAAAATGATTAAGAGAATCGGAACTTACCTGTCAGCGTGATGGTAGTAGGCAACTTCAGAGACAGTCCAGTTTTTGTATAATCCATGTCCACGAATGCTGGGATTCGCTCCCTTGCTAAGTAGAAACGACACCATGGCATCGTATTGCGAAGGCTCTAGTTTCTCTCTCCAAAAGAAAAGGCGAGGCGCACGCGCTGCCCAGAGCAGTGGTGTCCATCCATCGTCGTCGACAACGTCAATATCAATACCAACTCTCTGGGAACGCGCTAAAACTTCTTCGACGAGGTCAATTTGGCCTCTGAGCACGGCGTAGTGGAGGGGAACTCTGCCGACTATATCTCTGGCTGCAAAATCTGAATCTGGAAGATTAAGGGACTTTAAAACCTCGAGCGTGTTGTAGCAGGCGAAATGAGCTGGTTTTCTGCCAAAAGGATCCTTGACGTCTACCGAGGCCTTGTGATTGAGTAATAGTTGGATTACCTTGGGTGAGCAAGATATGCTGGCGGATATAATGGGATATCCTGCACGACCTGCAGATATTGTTGGATCAGCGCCTTCTTCAAGAAGTAGTCCGATAATACTCTCTGATAGCATATTGCTATCGTCTCCCCGTCGTCTAGTAGCTGCTATCAATGGAGTGCCATATGCTGAGGCGCAAGCATAGTTAATATCTGCACCACTTTTGATCAATACTTTGACCATATCTACTGTGCCTCTTGCACAAGCAAAATGCAACGGCGCACCCTCTTTGTTGAAGGAAGGGCTATTAAGAGTGTCGACAACGATCGGCTTTGTCATGAAGTAGTCGAAGACTTCCATATTGCAGGCCCTTATTGCGCTTATGAAAGGTGTCTCAAGATCGTCGTTCATGGTATCTAGTTTACCGCCGGCATTGACCACACGTCGGATAGATGCCAGAGGCGTCTTTTTCTTNATATTGTGAAGTGCTGTGTCTCCGTCCTTGTCTTTGTGGCTTAGATCTGGTCCGAATTCGAGGAGCGTCCGGATCATATTGTCATCATTACGTGACATAGCCCAAAGTGTGAGTGAAGCATTCTGCTCATCCACAAGATCGACATTGACTCCGGCCTCGAGCACCAGTGACATAACGTCAGTGTAGCCGTCACGGACTGCCCACTGTATTGCTCTATACATTGACGGCATTGACCAGTCAGGCTTGATCTTTGACTCGCTGAGCATCAATTTGACGGCGTTGACTTGGTTACTGTTTATGGCGAGTCCTAAAGGCGTTGCCTCATTCTTGTCCAGTCTGTTAATATCAGCACCGTGCTCAAGAAGAACACGGACAGTCTCAGTGGAATCAAAAACAGCGTGCAACGCTGTCCCTCCAGAATCATCGGTGGCATGAACATCAGCTTTAGCTTCAGCAAGCAGTCGTGCGACTTCTGAATATCCCTGTTGTGCTGCGAGCCAGAGAGGAGTGATGCCATTTGACCTGGCGATGTTAGGATCTGCGTTATGAGAGAGAAGGTACCGAACTATCTCGATATCATCATTAAATGTAGCCATATAAACTGTCATCAANNNGTACAANNNGTTCATCTCGTAAGACGTCAAGAACAGACCTGGTGTGCACTGGCTATCTAGTGGCTGATTCACGTCGGCACCGTTTTCGACAAGTACCTTGACCGGCTCCATGCTCTTATTAATTATTGCAGAGATTAGTGGAGTGATTCCGCTGTCTTTGAGGGCTAAATTTGGATCTGCTCTATGCTCCAACAGAAGGCGACAAAGGTCGATCCTCTCATGTATGACTGCCAGCCAAAGAGCCGTTTGGCCGTCTTCTTCCTGTAGGTTTGGATCTGCCCCATGGTGAAGAAGCGCTTCTGCGATCTTATAATGACCCTGCTGTACAGCAATCATGAGTGGTTGAGATGGCAGATCTGGTGTTATATAATCGCGAAAGTCTCTATGACGAAGCAAAGATTCGGCTGTTGCAAAATTTCCCGCCAGACAAGCCGTTTCTAAAGGTGTGCGGGTGTATAAGCCCTTAGCATCAATTGGTGCTCCGTGACTTAACAAAAAGTTCGTCATATCGCCGGATCCATGAGAAGCTGCAATTTCCAACGGCATCACTATTTCACTGTTGCCATTCGGAGTGACGCTGGCGCCGGCAGCAATTAATAGCTTGGCTGGATCAAACCGTGAGTACTGAGCCGCAACTTGGAGTGGTGTATCGTCGGTGTCTGAAATACTTTCTAGAAACGTGGTATCGTTCTCTGGTCCGAAGGAGAGCAGCTTGGCAACAATATCTGTCATATCTAGCTCGCAAGCCAAGCGTAGGCAAGTCTTCAAACAAGATGATAGGTCGTTAGCTTTTGGTGGTATTGCCTCTTCCTTGGTCGTATCTTGGGCATGATCATCCGGGTCCTTGACGTCAAGTACATCATTAATCTCCGAGGGCTGCTCTGATAAATGTATATGATTGACCAATTCATGGCATAGCTCAGAACTCTCGCTACGGAGAGCCGCTTCTAAAGCAGCTTGCACATATGCCTTATTCAAGTCCAGGCCGTCCGGGTATCGGTCGATAAGAAGGCGAAAAACAGGTAACTGGGCCGCCGCGGCAGCCTCAATTAATCCTTGGTTTAGTGTCCCAAAATCGTATTCGTTCTTTGCTAGAATAAATTTGACAATGTCTTCGAATCCAAAATGTGCCGCAATGGTGAGCGGCTTGCGACCTTTGAATGGCTTTAAGAAGGGGTANGGTAAAGCCATGTATGCATCTAGCCAGCGTTCTAGCCACGACTGATGGTCAAAGATCTCCGCAACATCCCTCATTGGGCCGACTTGTTTGTAATGACTTGCCCAAAATTCCGTTGCGTACGGTAATTGGGTAGCCCAGGCCTGGGTCTGATCAGTGTTATCCTTCAGATGCTCTAAACAGGCTTGCACAATGGTCATGTGTCGATCTCGTTCTGTCTGTTGATACCACATCTTTGTGACGAGCTCTTGATCTTCACTGGGAGCTAGGGACTTCAGCCAACCACTGATGGAGGCATGACTGAAATGTACTTCGTCGTGAACTGTAACCAACAATCCTCTAAATTGGCGGATGATGTTGATGAAGCGAACGCGTATTGTAGACCCCTCTGTATCTGCACTGAGTTTATTTCCAAGACATAGATCTGAGATTCGACAGAACTCAGATCCCCTTAGAGGTCTGAAAGATGATATCATCCAACATAGAAGTTTGTTGGCCCAGGGATGATACTCCTCAGGAATATCGTCTAAGATACTCTCAAAAATTTGCTCTGGCGAGGGCGTCTGACTCTTGGCGAAGATGCGAGAGAAGGATTTTGAAGATAATTTGTAGTAGTCGATCAACAAATGACGTAATGATTCATCACTTGAGCAACTGGAAAGCAAGGTTTCTGTCTTGTCTCGGAAGCCATTGACCGAATAGTAATGGCTCTGCTGGAAAAGCATAGACACATTGAATCCATCATGGAGTGGCTTGGGGGTAGGCAAGTTATAGTCTATGCGAGCTATGCTTTCTGTGGGGAATTTAGAGAGTGCGTCAACGATAAGCTTGTCTTTGGCTGTCCCCTTTGTCGTAATGATGACAATCCTCAGGCGGTGCTCGATGGTTGTGAAGTAGTTGTAGATTTCAGATAGGAAGAATAACACAGAGTCGTCGCACTCGTCAAGGCATCCTAAAACAAAAGGATAGTTTGAATCATCTAATAGTGTATGAGTGGCTTGTCAACTTGGGGGGATAAAGCGGGCGAGCTTACCACTTCTGACCACAATGTTCTGCCACATGTGAAGAAGACATCGATATTCCCAAGGAATTTCATCACAAATTTCAGGAAAATAACTATCGATCATAGGATTCCTCGGGCGGCTGTAGACATATTGAGCGAAAAATGTCCACAGCATCGCTGGTATCGTGTTGAACCTGGCATCTTGACTTTTGAAACGAAAATAGTACAGCTTTCCCATGACACTCTTCGCTTCGCTGAGGTAGTTCTTCACGTTTTCGGATATCTTGTCTGCATCTGAGGCACACTGAATATGTAAGATGCGATTGTCATTGGCCTTGGATAGAATGTCTAGCTCTGGATTGTATTCGATTGGGCTATCATTCAAAGTAGGGTAGATCGGTGATGCTTGATGTAGCGATTTACGCAGGCTAGCATTGTGCACCTCTTTAAAGTCTTTTTCCCGATTTGACAGATTAGACATGGGATATAATAAAACAAGGTGTGGGCATACGTACCAAGCCAGTCTTCATCTGGCGAAATCACTTTAGCGTATGAGTCGAGCTCCTCAACATCAACCAGTTGGAGATGTGGTTTAACACTCGGCAGCTGATATTCAAGGGCAACGCCCAAAGTTGAAGTGAATTTATCGAACACCTATTATATTCCAATTAGTCTCCTCTGGATATAATGACACTAAAGAAAAAAAAGAAACTAGAAAAAAAAACTCAAACAAAACTCACCCTTTTCGTAGGATCATCATGAGTGGAAAATATGTTGACGACCCGTGCCTGGATTAACATTTTTGTATGTATAAATGAACCGTTGACTTTGCTTATTGTCTCAGCGAGACTTTTCACCAGCGTCATCTTATGGCCTTGCAGATGGCGATCATTGTTCAAGGAGAGAAGCCAGAATAGTTGTTCTTCAAGACCAACTGTCGAAAGTGATCGATGTGGGTAGCCGAAGAATATCTATAGGTATTAGAGCTGGGTAATTGTTATTTGATAAAATGGTTTCGGAGTTATTTTACAATACCACGTATGCAATGCAAGATATCCGCATATGCAGACTCATCCATGCCAGCAATAACGATGGCCTGCCAAGGCATACATAGTTAGCTACTTCGATGTACATCTCATCACTTGAACTTTGGATCGCCTTACCGTCTTGACAATTAAACCTCCAATATCTTGGCAGGCAAAGTATATAGGTCGCCTTGCATTCTAAAGGACTGTAAGTTGATATATATGTCACCTCAAGGCAAAGTTGCTGAACAAACTCTTATCTTAGGTGTTCGGCTTTTCGCAACTACTTCCAGTAGCTTGTGAGCGATTCTGAAACTCCCTTGTAGAGTATAGCAACCCATAGACTCTTCGTCTGGGTCGTAGTTGTATGGGATAAACCTTCCCCCTTTGGGGCTATGTCGGAGAAAAGTCTGTTGAGCCGAGCTGGGTTCGAGGAGTTCAAAATGTCTGGCTCATCCCAAGTTTTTTCATCTCCGTGAAATCCATGAACACCGATGATGCTTCAAAAGTGTAAGCCCACTTCAAGCTGGAAAATAGAATTGGGTTATTAATGGATACTTACTCGAATTTTGCTTCATCTGTGTCTTCATTCGGCTCGTCTGCAACCGCATCCTGAAGTTGGACATTTTCTTCCGCAGCTACAGCCTGTGCTATTGGAACGCCTGCTTCAGATGCGACCGGGGCCGCCATAGCTGCTTAAAAAAGCGAAGTTGTCCACCTCAGACTTCAGCGGTCCCGAGAAGAAGCGTACATAACGTAATTCTCTATGTTGATTGAGAGTCAATCGACGTATCTTCTATTTTGTTATTAGCATAGGTAGGGCATCTGGCGGACGATACACTCATAGCACTTAATGGGGTTGCTAAGGCATCAGCGTCAGCACATCGTCCTGTCAATGCGATGCGGGGTTTACGAGCTAATTGAGGGGTATTTGGACAGTGTGCGTATGGATTTGATATATCAGAGTACATGATATACTTCAATGTTTCTTCTGCAGTTGGTTGTCAGAATTACGACCAAGACACAACCAAGGAAGTGGTTTGGTGCGATTGACATGGCAACCCAGTAGTTACATAACAGCTGGATCTACTATCGAGCGCCAAGTTCAATTTTCTTTGAGACGTGGCTTGGAAACATGTGCTAGAATTGCGGTAGCGGAAGCTCCCGCGAGCCGGGTTCTCCTAGTTGACAACTTAATTTCAATGGTCCAGCATGCCCGACAACATAAACTCCGATGCAAGATGCATGCATGCACTTTATCTCTATTTAGACGCTCTATCAGCTAATATATGACCACTGTTATCGCGAAACAATTCACTCCGCTTTTTGACCAAAATGAGCCTCCGTTCCCATTCTCACGTCACATAATGAATACAAGTCGAAGCTACTCAAATCCTGCACGTTATAACTTCTTCCCTTCTTAGGCTTGTTCCCCGTCAAAGTAGGATTAAAAAGAACCGGATCGTCAAGTGGTACTTTCGAAAACTTCCTCTCCAGGCCCGTAACGAAATCTGCGTCAGCTTCAAGAGTGACCTTGGCATTGAAAGGTTTGCTGTCTTCTCGGCGGAGGAGAATTGCAACTCTCACTGAATCCGGAACACCAGTCTGTCTTCGCTTGTTTTCTTGCAGATTCCACACGGCTACCGTTGATTCGCCCGAGTTCTTTCCTGTGCCCAAGTTGATGCTTCCAGTCACCGTGGTGGCATCGCTGACATCTCTGTTGACTGTTTTCTCAAACTTGAGTGTTCCTCCTGCTTCGAGAAAAGGCACACCGGAAGCCCCCAGGTTCAGCTCCCCGCCACGTGTGATGGATTCGCTATCCATAGTTGGCACCACAGACCATCTCTCCTCGGGAGCTATAGTGTCGACAGTTGGAGCTGTATCGTTCTTATTGTTGGCAAAGAACTCGATGTTGATGCGGGCTCTTATGATTCGACGGGAGTGCTTCTGTGGATCGAAGCGGAAACGGAACACCATTAATGTTGCCTCGTCCCCGTCATTGTCATAAGTTCCGTGAATAACCTCCATCAAATCAACACGAACGTGAATATTGCCTCTCGTACGCTCAATTACGTTGCGCCTTTCCCAGTCGTTTATAGAGGCGTTTTCGGTACGAAATGTGTCATCTTCGCCGGTGGTGATATCATGGAGCGGTGTCTCTAGTGCCAGAAGAGGCTCGTCCTCATCTCTCTGCAGAGGCTCAGTCATTGTGCGGCAGCAATATTATAACATGCAGTGTCAATTAGACACTGAATGTAAATCATGAAGCGGGGGTGTTGGCAATATTTGACGATGGTTTTAGGTCTTACCAGTATATCGCTGCCTGCGCAAATAGAGTATCTTTATGTACTTCTGCAATAGTTTGCACTGTGTCTAGAGCCACTAATGGATTTGAGAAACTGTTGTACAACAACTAGATTTGAGAAGAAGATATCTCTGTTTAACTAGAAACTATTTCAGCCCCTAGTTCTATTCAAACCTTAACAGGAATTACTTATAATGAAATTGAAAGAAACAGTTTAGACTTTAATACTATAATATTGTTAACTCTGGTTCTCGTCATTAAGTTGTGGTTGGCTATGATAGGTCTGAAGACCAAATACTGTAAGCAGACACGCTATACGAACAGGGGTGTATTTTTCATCCACCAACTCTGTGACATGTGTGCTCCCCATAGCTGAAGGTAATGCGGAATATCAATTGCTAGCAGAGTGACCCCTCTCTACCTTGATTAAAGACTCATTAGCGAAGCTCTGCAGAAGAGCGCCATCTTTTGTTCCGACAACCCTTATTACCCGTCTACCTGGAACCTCCATTGCCTGTTGTTACCATTCACGCTCTTTAATTTTAACAGCGACCGTCAGATGATGGAGAGCTTCCAAGGTCCAGAAAAACCGTCTCGTGTGGCCAGCGGGCTTATGGAGGATGGAGATGTTTACGATCTGGACAATGAAGATGAATTCCTCCCACCAACAGCAACAATATCCGGGTTTGGCGTGGACCACGTCAGGCAGCAGTTTGATCAAGATATTGATGAAGCACGAAAATTCTCAATACAGAGTCTTGATGAAGCTGAGAGGAACAGACAACGGGCACAATTTGTGCTTGCCCGAGCGACAGAATGGGATAAGACGACATGGGAAGGCCAGAACTTTTTGCATTATCTTGCTTACGACCACAATCCTAAGCCATCGATTAGTTTACAGTGGCTCATGGCACGAGCCATCGTGAAGCTACCGCATCTGATGGGCAGAATGGACAAAGCCAATCGGACGCCGCTCACCACCGCCCTATATGTAGGCAACGAGAGATTCAGTCATGCAGTATGCAACAACGTGGGGTCAAAGACACGCGAGCGAATCAAACCAGAGCTACTGAATGAATGCAAGCCTCACGATAATGATCGTGAAATCACATGTCTACATACTGCCTTGACTTGTGATTTTAGTACCGAGGAGCAGAGAGAGAAAATCGTCAGAAGCATTTGCAGTTTTGTTCCCGAGGAGTTGTTCAGGATCACTGATCATAGAGGTCGTACACCTTTGCACCTGGCTGTAGAGTATGAGAGGTGCTGTAAGACACAAGTTGGCATTGTCGAAGAATTGCTCCTCCGAGGATCACAAGCGTTAGATGTCGATATCTTGACTTATAACCGCACTTACTCAGTTTACCAGTACCACGAAAGTACCCGGAAGGCGGTACAAAGAAGATTCGACCAGACACCTGCGAGAGAAACGAGAGGGGACAAGCTCAAGCTCTCTGATACGAAATCAGATCCAAAGAGGGCCCCTTCTAAACTTGAAATTGGCGCAATGGGGCCGTTATCACTGTCTGGAGATAAAGAAGGGCCGGTTAGTTCTTTGAAGCGAAGAGATTCAATAATTACTACGTCTAGAGACCGCGGTGGTCATAAATTACAATTGGATACACAAGTGGTGTCCTCTCCGCTTCGGGGGTCGCCAATCGATTCCGCACAAAACACAATAAAGGCGGCGGCTCTCCAAAAGGAAGAAGAGCGGGCACAAGCCGCTAAGCTAATCAGTGAGCAGCTGAAGCTTCTATATCTTCGGACCCAAAGGCCGGATCGCGCTTCTCGCTGCTTGCGTCTACAAGACGAGCAAGGTACGNNNTGGTTTTGCTATATATGTTTGTTCTACATGGGATACGCCTCTAACAGCCTCATTGATAAGGAGCTGTGGTTCGACTTTGGTCCACCAAAGAAACTTAGGAAAAATGAATTTCAGAAGCAATTCGGCCATCTGAAGCTGGATAGTGTGCTTCAATATGTGGCGTTTCCCCAAATTGAGTTGATTGAGGATGATGACGGTCCAGCTACAAGGCGCAAGACTAGGACAGTAGGTTTTAATATAGCAATATTCCCTTCTAGTAAACTAACTCTTCTAGACTTGATATTCTTTTTCAACTGGCTAAAACAGAAAGGAGTGAAACGCATTGTTAAGGTANNNGAATGCCATAAACTTTGGAAACCAATTTTTGAATACTCGTTATTAAGCGGATTTTTTGTTATTGTGGACGATCTGAAAGCTCCATCACATAGTGATGAAGCTATAGAAGAAGCATTGGAGTCATTTGTAAGTGACTACTTATGTACATATATGNNNAGAGACTTACCGTTTGCAAATGTTGAGATACTTGACTGGCGCAGATTGGATCTTGACCCCGTATCGCTCACTCGAGTTGGGATGTGTTTACGGGAACTTCATCTCCAGTGGAGCGGTAAGAACACGACCTTACGGGCGTGGTCAGAAAAAGAGGGCTTGGCTATGATCCCCACGTTGGAGACAATTAGTGTCACCCAAGTTGAGGTATTCAGATTAAACGCTCTTNNNGACCCAGCCACTTACNNNCATGCGCTTTCGTATAGCTCTGAATCCGATACAAGAGTCAACAGTAACTTCAATGACTTTGTGAAACGAGTTCATGAGTCTTGGCGATCTGACAAGCAACCTATAATAAATGGCCCAATTCCCGCTCACAACTATCTCCTCGGAATGGGCATTCTTACAAGAGAAGGGCAGCTCAACCAAAGCCAAGAACGCGGCGTTGATCCACACAAATGGATGCAATGCATGGAACACTTTAATTCCCATTTTAGGCAGATTCGTGCCTTGAGAGACAAGATAACTGATGCGTCACTGACACCTGTGGTGGTCGCCTTGATAGACGACGGGACAGACATCATGCATCCAGATCTGAAGGGTATGGGATTCCCGGGCAAGAGCTTTCACCACTACCGAGAAGGCTCAACATGGCGCGTATCTCCATACTGGGACTCTCCGTCTGGTCATGGAACGTTGATGGCTAGATTGATTCATCGCATTTGTCCGAGCGCCATTATTCACGTTATCAAGCTGCAGACCTTTGCAACTGAGGGATCAACGAAGCTTCAAATAAATCCCGATAGTGCGATACAGGTAAGTNNNCTCATGNNNTTGCAGTTAGTTCCACGTTCCTCTGATGAAAGTTATGCGATAAACTATGCAGCAGAGCAAGGTGCTCAAATTATTTCCATGTCTTGGACAATCAAGCCACCTACAGAACCAACTAAGAAGGCAGACTTTGATCATGCAATCAACAACGCTCTCAACATAAAGGGCATCCTTATGTTTTGTGCTGCTAGCGATCAGGGAAAGTCTGCCGACCTGATGTACCCGCACGGCAGCAACCCCAATAGCTTCAGAATCGGCGCTGCTAAAGCCACAGGCAGCATGCTCGACACGGTTGGCGATGCGCACGAGCTCAGCTTCATTTTCCCGGGTCACGAGGTTGTGATTGATCACAACTATCAAGATGTGCAGGACAAGACATTTCAGAAATTCGAAGCTCATTCTGGTAGCTCGGTGGCAACTGCGCTGGCAACTGGTCTGGCTGCGCTGGTCATGGAGTGTGTCAGATTGGGTATCATGCATACTAACGAGACGAATCAGAGTGATCACACTGTTGCAATAACGAAAGAAGACTTGACGAAGATACGAGAACGGCAGCAGATGGAACATGCGCTGACGTCGATTGGAACCAGCCATCTTACGAAGAACAAGTACATTGAGGTTTGGAAGACGTTTAGTGGCGCTGCGGAGGATTTGAAGAATAGTGAGGGCGATAGAATAGGTCAACTTGGGAGAATTGCAGGCTTGGCGAGGATGTTTCTTAGAAAGGGCGCTTGAGGCGATTAGACTTGAAAGTCAACGGTTTCCTAATGGGACTGTGTTGGTAATGGGTTGCATATTGGGACATATACAATGTCTGCAACGGCGGAGATCTGTACACGAGCGATAGGACCTGTAGTAGGCTCTGGTTTCATGGAATACTATGGATATGACATTTTATATCTTAAAGATTTCTTTTCTTTTTTCTAAACTGAGGTATCTTTCTTCATACTCTGCCCGCCTAATAATCATTTTTCACTTTGCAATCTCTCCCTTGACCCAGGCCTCCAAACCTCCTCTGCTAATGATCTCTTGTACATTTGGCGGCAATTCACCAACCTTCTGGCTCCACGTATCTCCGTTGTCCTCTGTGACGACGACCTTGCTCCTACGCACGTCCCACAGGAACTTCCATCCCGTACGGCGCGTGAGCTGGATGTCGGCACCGTCACCCTTGGGGAAGCGCTCGCGAAGGCGCTGGATAAGGCGAGGCACTTCAACGGTGAGGAGTGCGTTGTTGATGCTGTTGCGACCGAAGATGTTGCCGAAAGAGCCGGAAACGACGAGCGGGATCTTCTTGGCGAGGATAGCGGTAGCGGCTATGATACAAATTATTAGTCGGTCGTTTGGAGAAGAATATCCCTTCTGGGAACACTTACCTTGCTCTCGTGATGAGCCAGTTCCAAAGTTAAATCCTCCGACTAACACGTCTCCAGGGCGGGCGATATCCTTGAAGGTGGCGTCGTAGTTTTCCATGCATACCTCCGCCATCTTCTCGACTGGGACGTTATCTTGATATGTGTATTTGCCTGGATAGATACCGTCTGTGTTGATGTTGTCGGCGTCGCAAAATACGATCTCGCCCTCAACCTTCTCTGGAAAACCAGGTACAATGTCGGTCAGCGTCTCCTCGGCGTTGTCTGCAGGTGCCACAGTAGAACCGCCCATATCTTTCTCGGCGTCGAAGATCATGCTGTCGGCCTGAGCGATGATCTTATCCAGGGCATCCTCAACGCTCATGGCCTTATCTGCCTCCAGGTTGCCACTGCCCTCACCGAGGATAACCTTGTCGATGCCTTCGGGCTTCTGATACCATCCAGGACCGCTGATATAACCTGAAAGGGCACTGGCGGCGACTACCTCTGGCGATCCGAGATATGCCTTTGCTTCTTTAGATCCCATTCTTCCTGAAAAGTTTCTGTTGGATGCGCTGATGCCGACCTCGTTCGGCTCAAGCAATCCAGTTCCAAGCCCAATACAAGGTCCGCACCCTGATGGAAGTGTTTCCACGCCGGCATCTAGGAGAACCTGCCAATCACCGGCTTCCTCCGCTATCTGTTGTTCAGCTAGAGAGGCGGCGGCAACGTAGAACTTGACACCAGAGGCAATCTTGGGTGCAACACCGTCTTTGGCAGCCTCGCGGAATACACGAGCGGCAGCACTAATGTCGGACGCTCTTCCGTTAGTGCAGGATACCAAGTCTTTAGCCAAGTTAGTAAACTTCAGAGGAAACGGCGTGAGCGGNNNTAGNNNCAAGCTNTTGTTGACGGGAATCTTTTGCGCCTCAAGATCGCGAAGGGGCGTGGCCACCTTGACAGAGTTGGGTCCCGAGACAAATGGGGATAGGGATGTAAGATCGAGATAAAGGGACTTGGCGTAAGTTGCACCGGGGTCGGCAGTGAGCCGGTTCTCGGAGAGCTGGGCGATCCGGTCGTGTGTAAAACGGGCATTGGCATCAGGCTCTGAGTTGAGCATGGCGGATGTGGTGGCCTTGGCTCGCAGCCAGTTGATCAAGACATCGTCAATGGGGAAAAGCCTNGTCGCCGTTGTCAGTCTGGTNNNTAATAGGCTCACAGCAAGTCCAACATACCCACTGAGCGCGCCCCATTCCGTCGTCATGTTTGCGATTGTGATTCTTTCATCTATAGAAAGGCTTCGCATCGTTTCTTCGGAACCAGTGAATTCGATGGCGTGATTTAGGACAGAATCGTCATTCACCAATCCACAGAGCGCCACGATGACATCCTTCGCAGTAACACCCGGAGGTAGAACGCCCAGGAGAGTGACTTTGGCGATAGGGGGATCNTGCCACCATGTCCGACCAGTCGCAAGTATACTGGCGGCGTCGGTCCTCACGATGGGAGTACCTACAGCTCCAATTGCGCCGTAGCTATTGGAGTGGCTGTCAGACGCAACAGTCAAGGTTCCCGGCCAAGCATAGCCCTCCTCAATCATCAACTGATGGCCAATACCCCGGCCAGCGCCAAAGAAATCAATGCCATGGTTCTGAGCGAACTCTTGTATCAATTCGTACTTCTTCAGGTTCGTAGACGATCGATTCTGCACGTCGTGATCCAAAGTCATGACAATTTGGCTGCTATCATGGACCTTGGTGGCGCCTATGTCCATCCATTTCTTAATGATTGGAAAACTGTTATCATGTGACATGCTGCGGTGCGGCGCGATGGAGATGTAGTCGCCGGAATGGACCGTCTTGCCCGGCGCAAGGCCGACGGCATACCGCTGGACGATCTTCTCAGTGAGCGTCTGAGGCTTTCCGACGGCTGGTGGGGAGGAGGAGAGGAAGTCTGAGTTGCGAGAGCTGTCGAGCTGCGAGTGGAAAGCGTCAGGCCTTCGATAGGCGCCGGTGACGCTGTATGAACGGCATATTGGTGATGTTGAAGGCAGCTGTGGTGCTAGAGATCGCGGTGTTGTGCGGCCGAGGAGCGTGACGCATCTCCTGGCGGAGCGGCCAGCTATTCCACGCTGTGAAGAGCCACGAAGTTAGCAAATATTTTGTAATTGACACGGCGTGTAGCCATCGCCCAATTGGCCTGATCTGGAGCATGTAGAAGACATACTGCTTGCATCATTGTGAGACGACTGGATGAAGATGCATCAAAACTTTATCCGAGATCGGGATGGCGGCATCTAGAAAAAGTTTGGCGGGGTCTGCGGGGAGCTAATCCGAAACCCAGATGCTGCCATTGGTCGAAACGCACACAACTGACATTTTAGATGCGGATAAAAGTGTCTTTTGTCTAAGAAGAAAATCATCTGATGTTGTTTCATGTTGTTAAAGCCGTGTTGTTGTAACCTATAGTTGATGTTGCGCAACCAATAGGAAGTTGTCGAAATGCGGGTTGCGTCATCAGTTACTGATAAAGCGGCTTATTGTTTTGCCTATGCAACTGAAAGAGGCTCACTTGACTGTGTGAAAGATAGCAAAAGCATCGGATATCGTCCATCCTTGTTTGGCGCTCTCCACAGTTGTGTCAGTTTCTCGATGCAAGGGCGCACGCTAGAATCATCCCGCGCCCTTGGCCCCACGCGCTGAGAAATGCCGACTATTCTTGGCTCTTCCATTTACATCTTACATACACATGCTCATGGCCATCAATATCAGTTGATAGAGCAGTATAAATGATATAAGTGAACCAAGTGGACTCATTTTCTTTCATCCACCAACCATCTCAGCTTCATCCTTCAAGACCAACTCAAGTAATTCGCGAAACTCAAAATCATCATGTCGACGGCAGAATCTATCCCAAAAGTCCTCGACTCATTTACTGAGAAATGGTCCCCGCGCCTTGTCGCAGCAATCAACGACCACCACGTCAAAGTTGCCAAAATTGATGGTGAATTCATCTGGCACTCACATCCAAACTCCGACGAACTCTTCTATCTCCTGGCTGGCAAATTGACCATCGAGCTCGAGGGCCTGGACGATGTTGTGATGCAAGTTGGCGACATGTTTGTCGTCCCAAAGGGCATCAGACACCGTCCTGTTGCGGAAGAGGCACAGATCATGCTGATCGAACACGAGTCTACGATTAATACTGGAGACGAAACTAGTTCGGACAGGACAGTACAAGTCAAGGATGCTCGTGGGCAGAATTGAGGTGGGCGGACGTGTAATGACGGTAGAAGGAGGATTGAAGGATGTCTTTGAGGTCAAATGGGAATAGGAGTGATGTATATAATGAACCTACCATTTTTGCTAGGTTCTTTCATGTATGGTGCTGTGTACATGAACCCAGGAGTTACTGTTTCTATACAATTATGAATTAAACACGGACTATCATTGAGCTGTCTACATGTAAGTAATTGAGTTCTCGCCACAGCACCTATGTATTCGTACCTAGGGTAATTCCAATTGAAGTCCCTCTAAAACATGCACCCGTAAATTTTGTCGCCTATTTGCAATCGTACTTAGAGTTCCTCAGCGAATTTAGACATTGGTAGCGGGCGCCTCTTGCGGCTTCTGATAACTGGTTGCAAGATGCTGTAAATGACAATACGGAAGACGAAGTCAATGCAGCTATCGTAATTGATTGAGTGTAACCACGACGGCCGGCGCACTCGGCACGTCGCATTCTACAGTCGCGTCCCGCGGATTAAGTGTCCTAAACAGCGAGATTCGCCGAACTAACTGTTGTCCAACATCCTCTCATCCGACTTTACAGAAAGGGGAGTAAAAGATCTCTTACTGCATTATTCAATGTCCGGGGTATACCAGAAGTTCCAAATCGCCTGGATTGTAATTAAATCCTGGTCAGCGATGAAAGTATGTGAACTGTTGGCTCCTGCATTCTTTTTCATGCATACATTCGCTCAAGGTTGCATGGTTCTGGCCATTGATGCATATTCTTTAGTTCATCCTGTTGATTTGTGTTCGTGGTAAGGTTGTTTCGACCCCTGTATCATCCTGCGCATCGTGCCGTACTTCCGAAATGCTGGACGCCAAGCCAACAACTTTTGTTTTTTATACGAGTTGTCTATAAACCATTCAAGAGGATAAACCGTAATTCTCGGTAATCGAGAACTAGGAGGACTTCTAACAGTGTGCTCTTCCATACCTCTGACCTTCCATCTTCACAGCAACATAACACCCCCGGCCACAGAGGGTTGAAAAGATGACTGAAGGTACACACAACTCATATTTTTATCTGATTTGTAATTATATTCAGCAAATACTGACATTCCTCTGATAGATAATGAGCGGAAAGACATCAATCCCACAGACATAATGCACAATTCGACGCCAGACCTGCCTGGCATTTTAACCGTGACCCTTCACGAAGCAGTTGGTCTATCTAAGGGAACTGTTGACTCGGAGCCAGATGGCTATTACTCCGACAACTATGATCACAACCATACAGCAGATAAAAGAATGTTAGGTTATTGCCTACGATGCAAATATCCTCAAACACTAGTTGAATATGACAAATGTCAGATACCTCTTACATGCTATTGGGGGACCACAGAAAACCCCTCATGGCATTGGGGCTATGGAATATGTAGATTCTATGTTACGCGTCCTTCCGAGTTGCTTATTTCCTTCTATCATCCGACAGGTTCCAAGTTCAAACAAGACGTGTATCTCGGATCAGCGCGAGTACACCCATTTAATGCGCCAGGAGAATCTACGCCAAAGTGGCTACCGATTGAAGATGGCATCGGCATGATTCGCATCAGCTATGACTATACAACCGTGGAAAATAAGACACTGGAAGAGGAAAAATTTAATGGTCAGTTTTATGGCGTAGACAGGAAGTACTCTGGATTCACCATTCAGAATAAAAAGGGCAAATTTGAGGCAATGTATGCCGGAAAACTGTTTGAAACAGACAAGCTTTCTCTATCCCAAGTATCAAGAGGATTGCCCAGTCGCATCAACCATCCTTTCATATGCCCAACCGCATTTTGTTTCCAATCACAGGAGCGATTACAACTCAACTCTCCACTCGCCATAGGAGGACACCTTTTTAACCATCTCTTGGAGCAGCAATATTTTGACGTCGACAGATCTCGATTTTACATTGCCGAGATTCTCTGCGCGCTAGAATATTTGCATGATAAACATCACATCTTCGCCTGGTTGAAGCCTAGAAGCGTTCTACTGGACGGCATGGGTCATATTGCGCTCTGTGGTTTCGGTCTTTTCATCTCGGAAATCAGCCAAGGGAGCCCTAGGAGACAACATCGACTACCAGAATACCCAGCACCCGAATTATTACTTGGTCAGAATGATAATCGTATGGCAGACTGGTGGACATTGGGCATTTTTCTATACGAAATGTTAACAGGGCTTCCTCTTTTCTATGATGAGGATCCTGAAAAAATTGCCGACAAGATCCTCAATCAGACCATTGAAGTACCCGAGTCTTTACCACGAGCAACTCAGGATATTATAATAGGATTGCTTTGTCGCAATCCCAAACAACGGCTGGGAGCTAAGGGAGGCGCCTCGGAGGTTAAAGCCCACCCGTTCTTTGAGGGAATCGATTGGCACACCCTCATCCAACGCAAATATCAACCCTCTTTTAAACCAAACTATTACTCCTCTCACCTTGAGCATCATGGAGTGCCTGAATCACTTGAGCCACCACCCTCTCCACCATTTCTGCCTTTCAATCTTATTCCTCGGATGTATCCGGAGCACAGGTGCTATACCTCAACCTCTAGAACACGTCAAGTGTTTATCCAGACGGATAATAATTGGGACCTAATATGGGAAGACTCTCATCCTCAAGGGTTACAATTTTACAATCGCGCTACAGGAGAGAAGCAGCCTATCCTTCCTCAGGCTATGGAGTGTATCACATCTGAAGATGCTGTACAAGCCAATGAGGCTTATATCACTGTTCCTGACCAACGCCAGAAGCTCACCGCCCTCAAAGCAGCATTGCAGGCTGGATACGATAGTGCTGTCTCGCAGCTACTGGATTACGGAGTAAACTTGAACGTTCGCATGGATGAGTGGCGTGAAACTCCTCTATTATGGGCTGCACAGCATGAGAATCTTTCTCTAGTGAGGGTATTCCTTGAAAACGGCGCTGATGCGAATTACGGGACTTATAATCTTGAAGATCACTATGCATTGATAGCCGCCGTGAGAAGGGGCAACCAGCAAATTACAGAGGTTTTATTGAAAAAGTCTCGTCGGGTTATATGCACGATCGCTTTGAGCCTCGCGGTTGATCAGAACGATGGTCATATGGCCAAACTCTTGCTTGAAAATGGCGTGAGGTGCGAATTCCAAGAAACGGATCGGAATCCGCCTTATGAACCAGGCCCCTTCGATACTACCACCTGCTGCCACTTTCCCGTCGGAGAAGAAGAGGAGTTTATTCATCCGCTGTTCCGTGCTGTTGTATATGGAAACGAAGACATGGTTAGGCTTTTGCTCTCGCATGGCGCCGATGCCAACGTGGGTTACCATGGCCTTGCTTGGTACAAATTGAAGATGGACCGGGAGGAGAGAATTAAGTTTGAGTGCGGCAGGGTGATACATGTTGCCATGGAGCTGAGGCAACATAGAATCGTGGAATTGTTGCTTGAGAATGGCGCAGACATTAATCTCGGTCGACCTATCTGGGATGTAAGGACTCATAATTGTAAACTGGTCCCGAGAGATGTGTTTCAAAGAGTTAGGGCTGGCTTAAGGGCGGCAGTGGCAGCAAGGGAAGAAAAGAAGACTGCAGTTACTGCGTAAGTCGTTTTGCGGTAGTATGACGGGAGTCAGTGTCTTGTGTATTATCTCAACATGTACACCAAGCAAGCTTATTATTGCCTATTTGCAACTGCCTATAGTATCATCGGTCATTTTATTTTGGCAACTTGTGGTGTATTTGAACTCTATAGCTATTACTCAGATCTTTTCTTTGTCGCAATCTCCGTCGTCGTGAGATGGCAAAATAATAGGCAATAATAAGCTTGGGCCAAAGTCTTGCTCTTCACCCGTGTCACAGTTGATACCGTGCCTTTGATCGTCGACTTCGTCCCCAGCAGCAAATCTATATGAACGGCATTCTGTAACATAGAGAAAGGTACTGATTAGCCATAAATTCAACCAGACGTGGAGCCTATCAAGGGATAGATGCATGTAGAAGCACAAGGTAGGCAGCAATGTGCTCATACCGCAAACATCAAACCTCTCGCCTTTAACCAAGAACGCAATAAAGCCACGATGCGTCACTAAGAAGATGTTCTTGTAAGAACGAGATAGTTCCTTGAGGCGCCTCCGAACTGTCTCAGTGCGCACGATAGCGCCTTCAGAACTATGAGGCGGATAGTCCCACTCTTCGTGACAGGCGGAGAAATCGAATTGTGGAAATTTGGCTGCAATTTCGGCGCGCGACAACCCTTTATTGCAAATGGCCTCGTCGTGGGTTTCGCGCAGGTCCGGCCAGACCTGGAGCTCGACATTGGTAGAAGAGCTGTTGAGGTACTGATCGAAAATAATAAGAGCTGTTTGAATGGTACGAGTCATTGGAGACACGATTACAAGGTCAGGCTGAGCTGGTAGGCAGACTTTACTCGCTTGTTGAGATCCGACTTCAGTCAGAGGGGGATCTCGGTGGGGGTAACCTCGATCAACACTGAATGGTTCATGTCAGTCAGTTAGACTTCGGGATTCCTGGTTTCTCTTTAATGCTTACTTGTGAAGGGCTTGTCCGTGTCGCACGATATGTATCGTCGCCATGTTGTGCTAAAAGTCGATGCTGAAGTGATAGAGGAGGAAATTGCAGCATAGTTGGAGGTTGGTAAAATCTCGCCAACTGGTGGTACCCCGAGCGTAGGGGGAGATGCGCTCTGAATTCAATGTTAGTGCGCTAGCTTGGAAACTCCTGCTTTCATGTAAGCACGAGAGCAAAGGCCATTTTGGGCATGAAGGAAAAAAAAAGCCAAAACACAGGCAAATTTCGATTGGCCTCCGTAAAACAATTACCTAGGTATGAAGAGTCATGATCACACGAGATTCGACGGAGTAAGCCTGATCTAAGTTCAAGTGTTACGCTGTTCACTTGGTGTACCTATACTTAATATAAGCCTTTAAGCGGGCTAAAGATCCCTGACACGATTCCATTGTCTCGCTGCTGATGATTAAAAGTGACTCTCAATTCTGGTCTTGAAGCAGCGGGCTTTCAAGAAATGGCATGCTAACAAGATATCACCCATCGAGTCATTCTAGATAAAGGCGAACGTTTAAATAGATGATGGGTAGAGTTCTGCCACGCATCGTTTGTGTGGCCTATGAACTAGTGGGTTTAAAAGCAACGCCCTGTAGGGCCTTAATCCGCATTTACACTGCGTTCTTGTGTTTTGTCCTTCTCTTCACCTGCCTCTTTGCCCTCAATAGCATCTGTAATTGAGACAATCCCTAGCTTGACAGCTTCAGAGGTTGTGAAGGCCCCGTATACATCTACCTCATCTTGCCTACCATAGCCCTCCACTGGGAAGAGTTTATTTAGTATGTAGAAGACAATTGAACTGATGAAGAACCCTGTATCGCTGAGATTTAGTACATTATCCTTCTCTTGTGTCGAATAGAGAGAGCACCTACCGATCAGGAAAGCCATATAGAACAACTGGTATATTGCCCTGGGCGCATTTTCTGTCCCATTCGATGTGACAACCAGGCCGCCAATCGTCGGTGCCCATCCAGAAAGCCAAGCTGGGATGGCCCTCCAATTGATGCCGTGCCAGAACCAATATGAGGAATCATACGGTCTATACAAATGGCTGACTTGGATCTTACGATGACGGAGCAAGAAGAAGTCTGTAGCCATAATGCCCATAATTGGTGAAAGGAAAACTGCGAAAGAACTCAGAACATTGATGAATGCTGAAGCGGTGTTGATCAGCTGCCATGGTTGCACCACCCAGATAGCCACAAACGTTATGACGGCGCCGCGACGAATGTTGATGTAATTCGGGAACAGACCGGCAAGGTCGATGCCTCCTGCGATTACGTTTCCACAGACATTCTGGAACATGGAGGTTAAAGCAAAGCCAAAAGAGAGGAAGAACACGCCCGCTCGGCTTTTAGAAGAACCACGGCCGCTGTCCATCATGACCATCAAAAGATCAGGCGGATTCCAGTAAATATCGCCGTAGATCTTTTGAGCAGCGCTGGTAGTCACCAAGCCGCAGAAACAGACCAGTACTCCTACCACGACACCGGAGACAAATGTCCCACCAACGTAGTGCTTCCAGCTGCGAGAGTACCGGGAAAAGTCACTTCCATTTGTTAAGCCCGCAGCAAAATTTCCTATCATCTGGTTTATGCCCATCATGATCAGCCAACTGGAGTCCCAGGAGGATGTTGTGGGAATTGTCTGTCCAGTTGTCCAGAGTGTACCAGCTCCCTTAGCAGTGGCAAGCGCCCAAATCATCATGGATAGCATGCCAAGTCCACAATACAAGGACGTCAGCTGAAATAGAAGCTTATACTTCTCGGGAGCAATGAGCAGGAATGGAGCAGAGAGAACCTAGAAGACGATGAATCCAACGAACTCGTATCCGGTCGCCGGCATGCTCTTGGGTAAAAAGTTGGGTATGGTGGCAAACGAGGGCCAAAAAGCCGTGATACAGACGGCGGCTAGCTTGCCGCCAGTCCAGCATTGCACAGCTGACCAGATGAAATTGAGAAGAATTCGTTGCAGCAGTGGAATATACGACGCTCTTAGACCCCACGAGAAGCGATTCTGCACCGTAAAACCGACATGGTACTATTAAAAAGACTCATGTTAGCTCTTGCGCATACAGATAACTTCCTGATACTTGTAAGTGACTCGAAACTTACTTTAAGGCCGCACCATGCAATCACAACCGAAAACAGGAGTACCAACAGGGAGCCGACGACAATAACAAGCATAGACTGGCCAACTGAAAGTTCTTGTGCTAAATAGTGAATTGAAGTCAGCTCTCGCCTCATCTTACTGTAGGGAATGTTAGCTTACTCAAGAAAGCGTTGGGTGTCTGCCAGGTGGAAATACTCAAATAAGCACCGTAACCGAAATAATGAATCCATTCTGTTGGCTGTTAGCAGGCACATAACAGTCACAAAAGTCTTAGAAATCGTGACAGGAAAAGAGGATCTTACCCCAGGTACGGCGCTGGGGAGGCAAAGGAATAAGATCGCGATTGCTCCACGCGTCGGTTTGCTCATGTTGACTTTCGTCGCCATGAAGGCGAACCGTCTCATTCAAGGATCTTAGACGACGCTTTAAGTTACCTTCCATGACCTTGGATTGGCAAAGTATGATATCGAGTGAAAGGGAGAGTTTAACAACTGACAATTTCTGGACTTGTTATACGAGAAGGTGATGGCACCCGATAATCGGAGATTATAAAGGTATGTAGATAAGGCCGGGACCTTATCCTCCAGATTACCAGATGGCTGATAGCTAGACGCGAGACTAATGAGATATTGCGATATCTCATCAAGATGTCTATCTTGCGGGGTAGCCAGAATCTGGGGAAGTACTTATCTCTAGATTAGGATTGGCATTGCTACATGTAGTGTGTGTTACCGAGGGTATTGTCGGCTTAACAAGAGGCCATCTGCATAAGTTGAGTAACAAATTAGAGGTCGATGTTCATATCGACATGCCTACCTCGTCGGCGAACCTATCAAACATCATCTGGATGGAAAACTAGGGCAAAGACGACTAAAGGAGCTATCTTTCAGGATGAATTAGTAAACACTATTGAGTGCTAATGAGATTACACTTCTAATATATTCTCTGATAGGCCAAGATTTGTTTGGACAGCAGGTGATATCAAGATTTTCCTGAACATATTTATCTCTGTTGAGTCAAGTAGCTCATTTAGGTTGTCGCAGAAACTAACCTTCACTGGATAATGGAGCGCCTAGACAGGCGCCTTCCTCAGATCCTGGGGTTCTAGCATAGAATGCCGAGCTGCTAGCCCAGAGCTTATCACTGTAGACATGAGTCAGGTGTTGTTAGACGATTGCCTTTGGCAGAGTTGACGTTAATCTCACTTTCAAGGCCGAAGATCGGAATTATCTGCTCTTAAGCAGGAAGTTGCCGGACTTATATGAACCAGTAACCTTAGCGCGAAGAGCTATGTTATCAAACAAGGGAGCGTTACTTTGTCGAGCTAGAATATGAACACTCAAACTGCGGGGGTGGATACAAGCCGGGAAGCTTTACGAGATTGCCCCTTATTTAGTATCTCCCACCTTGATCGGCACGGCCTTCCTAACTTGGTGATGCCACTTATAAAGCCATATGATCGGGGAACTTATTATCTCTACTTGGCATATCAAGGTCGGAAAAGCTAACACCGCATGAGACATATTGTCTATCGAAGTTTAGCCTTCAGGCCAGTGGATCTATCCCGTAGGGCAGATGAGTACAGCACACTAAAACGCCATCAAAAGTGAAACTCCACGACAGCATTTAGATTGACTCGGCGCGAATCATCCGATTTCATGTTTATCTAGCTCCATAATAGTCCCCAAGACCGGAAAATAAAGGGTCAAGAAAAATTGCTTTGTGCGAATAGTTGATGTGAGGTTACCCATAAGTCCTGAGGCAATGCAGGACGAAAAACAGAAACTCCTCTCTTCCCATCATCTTCTCTGGATCAATAACCTTCTTAGATCTCTCTTCTCCTAGTCTTCATTGCTCGATTCTACCTCGGTATGGGATCCCTCCCACCTTCCAAGCATCTTCGCGTTGGCGTTGATGTCGGCGGCACAAACACCGACGGCGTTGTAATCGACCCGTCAAAGATATCGGAACCTGATAAAGGTATTCTGGCATGGCACAAAGCAGCAACAACAACAAACCCTAGCGACGGCATTAACAATGCTATCACCACAATGTTTGCGGCGGCAAACATCAATCCAAGTGATGTCGCCAGCGTGACAATTGGAACAACGCACTTTGTTAACGCTGTCATGGAACGAGATGCGAATCGACTCTCGAAAGTAGCTGTCATCCGTTTGTCAGGCCCATTTGGGAAGCACGCTACCCCCTGCGTGGATTGGCCGGATGATATGCGTGAACTTATTCTCGGCTATTACGCTCTCGCCAAGGGTGGCCTAGAAGTTGATGGATTCTTGATCAGCGACATTGACGAGGCTGAGATTAGATCCTACTGCAAAGAGATTAAGGACTGTGGGATTAAGAGCATTGTTGTAAACGGTGTATTCAGCCCTATTGATACAGTGGAGCGACAAGAAGAGCGTGCAGCCAATATCATTAGAGATGAGATCCCTGGCTGCGACGTTGTGTGCTCCAATGAAGTTGCGAACCTCGGTTTCCTGGAGCGAGAGAACGCGGCAGTTCTTAACGCGTCAATTCTGAGCTTTGCAAGGAAGACAATTCGATCTTTTCAAGAGCCAGTGAAGAAACTAGGTCTTGAATGCCCGGTCTTTATTACACAGAATGACGGGACGCTTCTCTCTGGAGAGATGGCAGCCCGCCTTCCAATCAGAACCTTCTCCAGCGGTCCGACTAATAGTATAAGAGGAGCAGCTTTTCTAGTGGGAGAAGAGCTAAACGAGGCTATTATGGTTGTTGACATCGGTGGTACAACTTCAGATGTTGGTCTTTTGTTGGAAAACGGATTTCCGAGACAGNNNGCGGCATATAGCGACCTAGCGGGAGTTCGGATGAACTTTTCGTGCCCCGACGTCAAGAGCATTGCGCTAGCTGGTGGCTCCATCGTTCGCAAGAGCGATTCCATGACTATTGGTCCCGATAGTGTTGGCTACAAGTTAACCAAGGAAGCCGTGGTGTTCGGTGGTCAGGTTTTCACGACGACAGACTGCACAGTCTTATCCGATCCGACCATGACCGTTGGCAATCGAGACTTGGTCAACGGAGCTCTGACAGACGAGGAGATGGTAAGATTCAAGTCCATTGTCAAAAATAAGCTAGAGAAGGTCATCGACATGATGAAGACCTCTCCTGGCGATGTTCCTGTACTCCTCGTAGGAGGCGGAGTGATTATTGCACCCGATGTACTGGAGGGCGCAAGTAAGGTTATCAAACCCAAGTTTGCCGAGGTTGCCAACGCCATCGGGGCAGCAACTGCTCGTGTAAGCGCCGTTGTTGATACGGTAAAATCGACAGAGTCAAAGACTACGGCACAAATATTAGAGGAAATATCTGCTGAGGCGGTTAATAAAGCCGTGGCCGCTGGTGCTTTGCCAAATTCTGTTACGATCGCTGAAATTGAAACAATTCCCCTGCAGGTAAGATCAACATTCTCTCTCTTTTTCGTTCTATCACAAGTCATAAGATGGGCAATAGAACATTCGATAAAAAGCCTGAGGCTGACATCAATCCAGTATATCGCCAACAGGTCAAGATTCATCGTTCGTGCCGCAGGCGATTTTGACTACTCTAGGACAGATTTGGCCACCATACCCGTTACTAGCAAGGATGGGGAAGAGTTGGAGATGAGTGTATACGAACAAACAGCCAAGGCAAAGGTCGAAAAAGTAACGTCTGGGTTTCACAGTGAAGCCGACTTACTCGCCTATCGGCCTGATGTCCGAGAGAGAGTCTGGTTCGTCAATGAAACAGACTTGGGCTGGATATCTAGCGGCTGCTATATCCTCGGCACCGGAGGCGGAGGATCGCCATATCCCGACATGATTCGCCTTCGTGAGTTGCTTCGGACTGGCGCTGTAGTTCGGGTTGTTAATCCCTACGATCTTGCGGATAATGCTTCGGTAGGCTGTGGCGGTGGAATGGGCAGTCCAACCGTCGGTATTGAGAAGCTACCAGGAGATGAAATGATGGAGGCTCAGACTGAGCTTTACAAGATCTGTGGGAAGCGCCCGACGCATATGATCGCTCTGGAGATTGGAGGAGGAAACGGGTTACAGGGAATGATTCTCGGAGCAAGTCTTAACATGGATATTCCCTGTATCGATGGCGATTGGATGGGCAGAGCTTACCCTGAGAAGAACCAGACAACACCTGTCGTGTTTAACGAGAGATGCCCGATCTGGTCTGCCGTAGCCATGTCGGACGGAAATGGAAACGTGGTGCTTATTCCGAAAGCGACGTCGGATCTGCAGGTAGAGCGCGTACTACGTGCTGGATTGAGCCAGATGGGCTCGCAGACTGGCTGTGCAGACTCTCCTGTGACAGGCGCCGAGATGAAAAGGTGGGTTGTCCAGCATACCATATCCCTCGCTTGGAGGATTGGAAGGGCCGTAAGTAGGGCCCGGTTAACCAACCGTGTCGACAATGTTGCAGAGACGATCATCCATGAGTGTGGAGGACCTCAAGCAGCCAAGGTCATCTGGAAGGGCAAGATAATCGGTGTTGAACGAACACTTCGAATGGGGCACGTTTATGGAGAGTGCATCATCGAAGGGGCCGATATCGTTCAGTGTGATGATCCCACACAAGAGAGTCAGACGCAATTCAAAGGTTTTATCAAGATTCCCTTCAAGAATGAAAACATCGCAGCGATTAAAATGGCATCGGTAAAGGATGTATTACAAACGGAGAAGCAAGAAGATGTTCTGGCCATTGTTCCAGACTTAATATCCGTTATTGATGCTCAGAGTGGCGAGGCTATCGGTAGTAAGTATCTTAATTATTTACTGAATCATATTNNNACGTATACTGACCAGCAACAGCCAGAATATAGATATGGCTTGCTTGTTATTGTTCTTGGAATAGCAGCCAGCGACAAGTGGACCGGCACTCAGAGAGGTATTGATATCGGTGGGCCGAAAGGTCTGGGCATGTCACATCTAGAGTATGAACCCCTTGGAAAATTTGTTACGCCGGTGAGCGTCATAGACGAGTTTGATCAAAAATAGCAGTCGTATTGTGAACTCATACTGGAATGGGCTTGGATAGTAACAGCAATTGATGCAAGGTCAAGAAGATTGTGACACAGCCCAACGTGAGCACGGTCCAGAATGTCCCTTATGAATTGATGGTCCCTCTTCTTAGGCACGAACCTGCTCTGCAGTGCACGTCATGGCTAATGTGAGCGGGTTTTGCTAAGCATTGACTTTGCCAGTGATAAAGCTGTCGTTATGCCGTTGTGTGCACCCTCCCGACTAACTCTCTTGGCGGCTAGATCTAATACCTGCGTGGCCTTCAATAAACCTCTTATGAATACTCTGGGTGTCTTAGTTTCTTCATTTATTCCTCTGCCAGCTTCAACTTTGAACTGGACATATTCTCGACCTCTGTTTACTCAGACGATGCAGATCCCCACACTCCTGCTCACAGATGGCAATGCTATCCCCAAGGTAACTACAACTTGTTTCGCCATATCCGGAAGGGATACTAAGACAATCCTTTCAGCTTGGATTCGGTACTGGGACCGCTTGGTACAAGGACAGCCCAGAAGATCCTCTGAGCCCTCAGCTCGTTGAACTGCTGGAAGCTGCCCTTCTACAAGGCTATGTACATATTGACACTGCAGACTCATACGGAACTGAGCGAGAAGTTGGCCTAGCAATACAACAAAGCAAAATTCCACGAGAGAAGCTCTTCATCACTACCAAGGTTCAGGATGGGTGGAAAGATGCTCCAGCAGCCTTGGACGCCAGCCTTGAGAAACTTGGGTTGGAATACGTGGATTTGTAAGGCTTCTCATCTGGTGCAAAGCATATCTTACTCACAATCTAGCAGATACCTTTTGCACAACCCGTACGTAATCGGTTCCAACGAAGATATACAAGCAGCTTGGAAGGGACTCGAAATCGTCAAAGCGCAAGGAAAAGCCAAATCCATTGGTATTTCGAACTTCCAGAGGCATCACATCGAAGCCCTTCTTGAGACATGCACTGTCAAACCGGTCATTAATCAGCTAGAATTCCATCCTTATCTCCAGCGCTCCAATGATTTCGTGCCTTGGATGCGCGAACATGGCATTGGGGTATCGTCCTTCAAGATTTTGGCGCCAATCACTGTGGGTAAAGGAGGGCCTCTAGATGATCTTCTTCCGTCACTCGCAACAAAGTATAGGGTCTCGGAATCGGTAATATTGCTGAGCTGGTGCATGGGGCAGAATATTATCCCTATCACTACAGCGTCTAGCCTGTCTCGCTTTGATGAGTACAGCCTTGCTACTGAAATAAAGCTGGAACCGGCAGACGTCGTGGAAATCAGCAAGGAGGGGTCCAAGCATCATTTTAGATGGTGGGGAAAGGATTTTTTCGGACCTGATGATAGATCTTAGAAGCTCCAGACAAGAATAGAGGTAGAATGGAATCATGAGTTCCCTGTCGTCTGGAACTGGTCGCTCCTACCTGAGATTCCGCGTACTTGGCGACTTTTTTCTCAAAGTGATAATCCAAAAATGGCCCCAGTACTTTACCAACCTTTGCTTGACCAATCAATCGTTGTTATTACCGAGCAATCCAAGTAATGACAGCAAAAGACTAACAGCATAGCTAACCTGCAACGTGGCGAAATGATTTGCTTAGCTTGGGAGCTATCCTGCCCCGAGCAGCAGTCAAGGTGAAGATGGTGAGAAGTTGTGAATTCCTCTTCATTTCTTACTTATTTCTGCCGAGATCTTCTCGCTGTTATGAATGATTATCTAGGTATGAATAATAGCGCGAACAACGGGTAAAAGTATATAACGGTGGTCTATAGATTGATGCTTTACTACCTAAGGGTACATCAGGCTTGATTGAACTTAAGGGCGCTATGGGATTCTCAAAATTTTCCATGTTGTATGCAGAGCCAATAACTGTTGGAGTGGAAACCCATCGAACACACATGTAGAATTGTTGGGGCTTGCAGCATTCCTAACCTGAGGCTTTGACCATCAAAGCTGCAGAATTTTTGTATCCGTGAGGGGTTCATCTGTGCTCACGCGAGCTACGTGTATTTACTTTCCTCTCTATAGACCTCAATGATCGTACGAATGACCTTTGTCGCCTTTGTATTCTGATACATGCAAGATCCGGACGCCAGTCAGGTCAATTTGCAAGTATTTGCGTGAACGTACTGTGGACGCCTTCTGACCTGTATCAACATCTATCAGTGCCCGCGATCAGTTAATCAGCGAACACTTGCAATATGGCAGAACCGGAAGCAAGCGCTTTCCTATAAGTTTACCCGATTATGCTTCGGACGGTGCTAACAATGAAATCCAGGAAACTTCGGAACAAGTAATGCTCCCTAAGGCGGAAGACTCATGGCACAATTCACTGGAACAATGTCGACAAATTCTTGTCAACGAAGATGATCTTGAGAAAATGGAGTCCATTCATAATATCTTAGTATTATTGAAAGCTTACTTCCCCAAGAACGATGGAACGAATCATTTTTATTCCCAATGGAACCAATGTGCTGCCCTTCATCACCAGATTCTGGCTCTAAGAGACAAAGTGGTTGCCTTGAAAGCCACAGAGCCAATCGACAATGATGATCAGGAGTTATATACTGAGCTTATTCTTAATGACATTTGGTGTGTTTTATTTGGCGAGGACACTGTTTGCATTATTTCTAATNNNATTCCATATATGATAGAGATCCAACAATTTTTGGAGGCCGAACGCTCTCTCTTGTCGCTTTTAGAGACCGCGGAGAATGATTCCGAATTGGCTGCCAAAATCCACCGAAGTTTACTAGGGCTTTATGAGAGAACTGGCCGCAGCATTCTTGCTAAGAGTTCTGCGTTCTCGGAGTGGGCTATTGTTGGTAGCAATTCGCGAGATATGAGCAACAATGTTGCTAATGCCTGGAGCAATATGGGCTACACAAGAGTTTCTGCCTTCGAGGCCTCAGATGGGGTATTCTATCTTGACAAAGCGATCTCGATAGCTAAGGATGTACCTGAGCCGAGCCGCTACCAGCAGTTTAATATTGACCGCTTCTTACGAAATAGAGGACGCGCAAACCAGCAAATGCGCCGTTTTGAAGACGCCTTACGTGACTTTGATGAGGCGGAAGAATATCAGAAGACGATCCATGGACCAAACAGTCACTATTATGGAGAGNNNGTTGGCTCTCTATCCGACTTTTTTTTGTTTTCTTTTTTGATACATAAAATTATTAACGTACACGATCTTTCGACCCATCTAGANACTCAATATGAGCGTGCCAAAATTGAAGCCTGGCGTGGTAATCTTGAAGAAGCATATTCGCTCGCCACAAAAGCTCACGATCTGGTATCCGCAGGCAAACCTACACACGCAAGTGTGATGGCTACACAGTACCGGCTGGGATGGATTGCTATGCTCCAAGGCAAAAATGATCTTGCGTTGCAACACTTTGAGAAATCGCTAGTTATTTCGAGGATGAATGAGCAACACAGAGGGAACTCGGGCGAGTCGGCGAGAATTCAATGGCGTATGTCACAAGTTTTGGAGCGCATGGGTAGTGAAGAAAATGCCCTGAGTCTTCGGGAGGCCGCTGTAAAGGTCAAAACCAGTCTGCTTGCTACCGGGGACTATGCTCAAGTTGAAGACGAAGACGATTCTTGGGATGCATTAGTCGGCTTGCTATATCGTTGAACGACAGGAAAATGGCAATTATATTTGTTATGCATTCCAACCAGAATCGTATCAGAGAACCTCATCGCCGCGCTGTTGTATTTTTCTTCGCCCTAGGTATTGATCCTAGTTGAAGTGATCACGTAGATTGGTGGCCACTTGGTGTGTTGTCTGACTTAATAGCCTTTCGCAAGAACACCACAAAGTCGTCCGCACCCTGCGGCTCATTGAACCAGTGGCCTCCGCTTTCGTATTCATGAAAATCTACACTGAGACCGAGGTTGTCAATGAAATTCCGCAGAAGTAAACCGCTTTGAACACTGATAATGTCGTCGTCTCGGCAATGTTCGAGAAGAATTGGTGTCGACATTAGCTGCTGTGGTGATAAAGGCATTTGCTGTTGATCGTCACCAAGATATAATCGCTGCATGGCCGCCAGCTTTTGATCAGTTTCATCGTCGACGAGCTCGACAGCCGATGCAGCCTGATTAGCCAGCGGTAGCCAAGTGGAAAACCCGCATAGACCAGCGAAACCTCCTCTACCATCGGCAAAGAATGCGGCTAAAGCACTGATAGAAGAACTTGTCAATAAAATTCTGTGAGATCGATTAAAAAATTGGCCNNNCGTTGCAAAGCCTTGGCTAATTCCGCCCAGAAAGATATTACTCCTTGGCACAAGTAGCTCCTCCTGTTCGATCAATTCAGCGATCATATTGACACTCGATCGCAAGCCCGGGACTTGCAGCTCGGCGCGCTCCTGTTGATCTTCCACACTCCACATATCGAACCATTGGGACATTTCGACCCTGAAGCGCTCGGAGCGAAGGGAGTTGGCTTGTGGGAATACCCATCGGACAGTAGGAAATAGGTTCGGCAGTGTCTGTGTCTGCTCTGTTCCTGTGGCCTCACATTCGAAAAACTCAGAGGCAAATTCCTGCGCTTCGCTATCACGGCCATGCAACAAGATGATAGTGTGGGTGTGGGTGTGGCCCGTAGCGGGGCCAACGACAAATGGCGAGGCAACCATTTTAGTACAGAAGAGGGAAATCTGAGATCCGATGCAGAAGTTGTATAGACTCTTGGTCTATAGGACAAATGGGTTGCTGGAAGGCAGCTGAAAGTGTTGGTGGATAATTTTTGCAAAAGATGAGTTGGAGAGAAGATTGCGGTTACACGTAAATCGACTATCTCTGACTCACTAACCCAACTTTATCTTTGCCTCAAACTTTGAGGCTTGAAGATATGAGCTACCTGAGGTATCTACATGTACCTATAGTACCTCATACTAGACTTTACCACCACGGTCTACACTTTAATATCTGGGACTGAGTATATGAGCTTTTAATAGTTGCATGCAACTTATAAAAAAGGCAGCGAGATTTGAGCCATTTATGTGTTCCATTATTCATTGAAGCGCGACAAGTCCCTATCTCCTAGTACCTAAAGAATAATCACCATCTGAGCTTCCAAAGCCATCTTGATTTCCGGCACCCTCATACATACTTTGAACGCTCTGCTGCACCCAGTTCTGGCTGCCTTGTTGCTGCTGCTGGTATGGTATTGGAGTTGACCGAGGAAGTTCCCTGGATCTATTCTCATCCTCACTAGCTCCAAATGGCTTTGTAGACTGGGAGTCCCATGATCGCCTTCCTGGCAATTCCTCTTGGACATGAATCTGGGGATTATTGGAATGCATCGGCTGAGGCATAGCCATGTTGGGATTCTGGTGCGATGGAGGTTGTTGCTCGTAAAACTGATTTGGGGGAAACCCATGATGCTGTGATTGTTGCGAGAAACTTTGCTGCTGAAAATTGGGTGGGCGGAATCCTTGTTGAGATGGTGGGTACCGTTGAGAAGTTGCTTGCGACTGATTCTGTGCCCCAAGCATGAATGAGGATTTGTCCATCAGGTTAATGTTACGTTCAAGCTCCCACAAAGCTCGGAGTCTCGCTTCCTTTGCCCTCCTAGCGGCGTTTGTACCGTATAGATCGTTCATATACTTGGCAAACTCAAGGTACGCGTCTTGTACCACACTAAAGTGGCGCACTTCGAGATTTATGGCAGCATTGGGTATCTGAACGGCCTTGTGGTTATTCCCTTGAGCCTCAAACTCAGCCAGCGCCAGTGCCGTTTGGCAGGCGTTGCGGATTTGTCGGCCATTCCAGCGCGCATGCTCGTGTTTCATAAAGTGTTCGCCTGCGAACATACAGATGTCCGTCTTGTCTAATTGAATCGTCTTTCCTTTCTGGGCTATGCGCTTTTCGATCATTTCTAGGTTAAGCTTGAATACCTGGATTGTCTTCTTGTGGTCAAGTTCAGGGTAATACAAGCTGACGTGAATTCGTGATGTGAATGCTTCGTCAAAGTCGCCGACGCGGTTCGTCGTCAAGAAGAGAATACCATTGTAGTATTCTAGGGTACGAAGAAAGACTAATGAATGGTTAGGCATCTGGCCNNNGAGNNNTTTGCTGCGGATGGTAAACTCACCGGCTACAAGTCCATTTCTTACATAGTCTTCCCTAGTCCTCTCTGCGAGGAAGATGTCTGCCTCATCAAGTAGCAAGATACATCCCCACTTGCTTGCCATTGCGAAATTCGTCTCCAAGGCCTCTTCAACTTCTCGCGCTGTTGACCCAAGGTCACCTATTGGTAGAAAATGCAAGTCAGCATTATTGAAGAACTTCGCNNNAGATTGGCAGCAAGCGTTCTTACCACAAGTGATCTGTAGCAGCGGCTTCTGAAACAGCTCCGCCACTCCCTCTGATGAGTGATACTTGTCAGTACATATCTCGAGCTTGGGAACAAATTGAGGNNNCGAACCAGCGGTGGATGTTTTCCCTACTCCTGGGGCGCCGTGAAGGAGTAGAATAAGACCCTTTCCTACTTGGCTATAAGTAATAGATCTCCCAAATAAAGAGTGAATAGATTCAGANNNTTCACCTTTCCCTTTAACAATGTCAAATTCTTCTTTCTGTGACCTCGACGATGCCTTTTCACGGAAATGCTGCGAGATAAGCGACACAATCATGTTCCGATGCCCTTCTTCGAGAACAAGACGGTCAAGGGCAGTACTGGGTTCCGCCTCGTCAGTATTCGGCTCCACTGCCGAATTGTCTGCAATCTCGAAGGGAATTGAAGAGTGGACATCGGTAATATAGGAGAGATCCAGTTTTGCTAAATATGCCATTGTTAGATCAATCACCTTACTGAGCATTCCATGAGGCCACATACCCCATTTTCGACTTCGAAGAACAAAGCCAAATACTCTATGAGTCATAATAACAAGCTCATCATTTGAAATGGAACCCACGCCGCTTGTATCAGCTTGCACCTCTTTCAAGGGCCGCGGTGAAATTGCCACCGAGGAATGATCGTCGATAGCACGCGTTTTTGGCACAAGGCTTTCGATATATTCGGTTGCCTCTTTCTGATCGATAAACGTGTCGTCGTATACAAATTCCCCGTAGCAACATGGTCCATGACAAGACTTTTGTCCTAGGTCTCCCTTGGAGCCTTTATCTGCTGGATCTGTGAGTCTAGTAATAACACTGTGTATTTCTGGCTTCCATTTTTCCTTGTCTCGAGGGATTGGTTTGGTTGGATCATCTGGGGCGTCTATAGATGAGGGGATATCGAAGTCAATGACTACCTGACTCTCAACCTCGTCTCGCGTTCCTAAAGTCAGACCAGAATAGTACATGTGTTTCATCGGGATGACGCTCATAAACTTTGCACCCCGATTGATGAGCTTTTGCCGAAATCTTTCGCCACTTGGAAGTTCCTGAACTTGATCCCATTCTGAATCACTAAAGTCTGCTCGTTTTGTTCGATGAAACCGAAGTGGATAGACTTCGAACGAAGTAACTTCTTTCTCTCCCTCAAAAACTTTGATGGAGAACTGTACATATACTGGTCCCAAGTTAGTGCCATCAAAGTCGATGTACACACAATCTATAAGGAAAGATGTGCTTCGTTTCTGAGCAGCAATATTATCCCACCAAGATCTGGTGTTGACAAACCGATGGGCCGCGCTACTGGTTCGTATGACCCTGTAAGCCTGTTTGCCATCGGCCCTAATTACTTCTGTACCTGGTCGAAAAAGGTGCCAGAGGTCGGAGTAGAAGGCTTTGTGATTTTCAACTCCATCGAGGGCGGCTTTCCTGGCTAATATGTCCGAATCGATGAATTTGAGGATGCATTCTAAGTGGCCTAGTGCTTTCAGTGAATCTGCGTCACTTTGTGCGTTTCCTTCTTTTTGCTCCTCTTCTTTCTTCTGTCTGGCCTCGTCTGACGATGCTGTATTTAGTTCGTCAATTATGGACTCTGAAGTCAAATCTTTCCCAAGGTGCTCATCGCCCACTGAAACTGGCGGTACAGCGGTCTCCTGGACAGTCTGTTGTGGGGAAAGAGGAGATGTGTCGCTAACCACTGTGTCTTCTTTCGTGGAAATTGACACTTTATTATGCTTCTTTTCCAACTCTGCATGCCACTGACGAAGGGTAGGCTCGCAATAGGTGATAGCTTTGAATGGCCTTGTAAAGATCACTGATACAGATCCTTCCCCGGTATCATCTAATGACTGTCCGTCCGATCCAAGAATCTTGGCCATGGCCTTCCTCAAAACAGTGGAATTAATGCGAATTCTCTCTGGCAGTTGTACCAGTCCGGCCGCGACGTCTTGTGCGAATTTGCCGTCTCTGAGCCAGTCTGGTTTCTGATGTTGGCGGGGCTGAGAGTCAAACCAATTTAGAGATTGACCGAGATTACTATCTTCAATGATAGGCTCTCCGATGAGAACGTCGATAGCATGTGCGTCCTTCTCTAGTGAATTTGCAAGTGGCTTGAATCCAGGCCAGTCTAAACGCTTTATTTCTGGCGCGGCATAAAATATGAGACTGGCCTCCTCCATAGCTTCAGCATCGTCGCTATGGGAATGCTGCATTTTCTGATTCGAAGCGTGTGTATCCGATGCTTTTGGTTTATGCAATACACTACCTTGTCGTCGACGCTCCATTTCTTCTGCTAGGAATAGGCGGTCCAGATCCCACTCAAAGTTTTTACGAAGCCTTTCTCGACGATATCCGTAATCAATCGTTCGATCATACTCGTCATACTCAGTTTTGTTTTGCTTATCGTGGCCTGCTTCACAGACGTGATAGCGATCGAAGGGATCTGGTCTTTCATATTTCTTGTCGGACTGAACTTCCCACAGATACCTCCACGGTCCATACTGGCCAATTTGCTCCCTCCATTCAGGCCTATCGCTAAACTCGTTCATGCTCCATGTCGCCGGTCCACCGTCTGATTCCCATTCTTTCCGGTGAAGATAAAGGCATTCCTCCATTCGCTTATAGCGCTCTAGGTTGGCCAACACTTTTGGCTGATTGTTCCCTGGTTTAACTCCAGCATCTGCCGTGTTTTGGCTTAATGATGGCGTTGGCGCATCATTCTGGGTTCGCATCTCAAGCTCAGCAATCCGCAACTTAAGAGCTTCAATCTCACTAGTCGAGTTTCCAGAAGTCTGAGTTGTAGTTGCCGCTTCATCTTTTTTGAANCCGAAAGAGAAGCTTGGTGCTTCGCCGATGTCATCCTGAGTATCTACACCCAAGAAAGAGGGTGGCACAGATTGGGGATTTTCCCTCATATTGAACTGAACGTGGTTGCAGTATCGATAGAGCTTCTTCTACCGCCGAGGAAAAAGATATTAAGTCTTCTTTGGTTTAGAAAAGAATGAAATAGACTCTAACCAATGGATCGCAACTACTATCAAAGCCTTAACAACGGCGTCAATAGATGTAATACGGGGCATCGGTCTTTCGGCATCAACTGCGGAGGCGACGCGTATCTACTTCGAGCTGCGTTCCCAGAGCCTCATTATGCATGCAGCAGGGAACCAATATCTGACATGGATGCACTAAAAATATATGAGGCCAGCATTATTTCGTCCAACCAACGAGTAGTTCGTCCATAATGTGGATAACAGGCAGCAGGTTTCGCCTCATTGATCTCCCCATGGAGTAAGTTCGCCTCGAGAGGAGGCACCCAAAATGCAACATTAGCTGCATACTTGTGGGAGTCCTAAAGAATCCTTCGATTCTAAGAAGTACACGTGGACAATCTGTGTCGTTTGTTTGCATTTAGGCTGGCGATCCTGCCCCTCATTTGCCATGTTTGGCTCATTTGATTGACGACAATATGGTACGAGGCGTTTCTCGGCGGTGTTACATAGATAGGCATATTCACACCTAATATGTCTCTAGAGATAGCTGA
Organism: Trichoderma sp. BMH-0061; assembly: GCA_030015385.1. Lineage (NCBI taxonomy): Eukaryota > Fungi > Ascomycota > Sordariomycetes > Hypocreales > Hypocreaceae > Trichoderma > Trichoderma sp. BMH-0061. The sequence continues at coordinate 3,685,503 of JARWZN010000005.1, forward strand.
TCCAAACAAGAAAGCGATTACCCGATAGGATTGGATCAATTGTCCGTATGCCATCTTGAGCTATCATGAACAAAATCCCCATAAGTTACCTGAACGCTTCAATAAAGCTGTCGTGATTTCAGAATCACTCGGCCATGCCAAAACAGTAACACCTCAAAGCTCAGGACATGCCGAATAACGATCCATTCTCAGATAGAACCTCTCGGCCAGCGGCTGTGGATTTCATCGATAATCGGCTACCAAAATATCACCCCGCCTTTATGAATTCTACATCACATTATGATACAGAGGTCGGGAAATATGTCCCCAATACTCAAGTCGCCGTTTTCACAGAGAGCAGCGGCGCCATCTCTCCGGGTAACTCATCCGAACCATTAGATTACGGAGTTTCGTCTCCGAGGCCAAATTGGACAAATATCGAGGCGTTGAAGTGTTGGAATGATCTCTTTCCCGCCGCCCTGAATAGACTCATATCAACATCGCCAGAGCCTAGTGGACGTTCAAAGTCAGAATATAGCATCCGGCAAGGTAAAAATGATTGGAATGCCGTCTACAATGCACTTGAAAATGCAAAAGCCAAATATGAGCAGTCGAACAAGGTGGCAGGAATGTTGCGCAAGACTGGCGAGAACATTGCCCCTGTTGCGCAGGCACTAAAGATCGCTTCGAACATGGACCCTGGTAGCCCTTATTCAACACCTGTCTTAGGCGCTGTGAACATTTTCTTGGATGTAAGATCTAACATCCAACGTACAACTAGTAGGCAGTGGAACCTGTCATTGATGCGTATTGACATAGCCGTGAAAACCGCTGCAAACGTCCGCCAGCAGGTTCTCGAAGAATTTAATGATATTATCCCAAAGATTTATGACATAGAGTTCTTTCTCGTCACCTTTCCGGAGGATGTCCATATCTCAAGCGCATCACTCGATCTCACTGTTACCATACTTCTCGCAATTGAGCAGACCATCGGTTTCTTCATTAGTAATCGNCTGNNNGTTTACATGAAGTATTTAAAAAAGGAAATTATGGAATTGACACTTAGTATTATGCGAGAAGTTGTCCGTGGAGTTAAAGCCATGGGAATGGGGGCCAGCTACGAAACAGATCTACTGAAGAGCTTGAATACCATTAAAGCCAAAAGCAAAACATTATTAGAAGAAGCCGAAAAATCACAAATGCATAAATTCGATCGACGTACGTATCATCATTTGNNNTTCTCATTTNNNGAGTCCATCNNNCAGCTAGGCTTTGATCAAGATTCCCAAAGAATGGAGAAGGGCCAACAGCAAGTACTACAAGGCCAGGCGGATTTGCTTAATATTGTTCAGTCACTGCTCATAGACCATGAGAAGCAGAAGAAAGAAGCACGGGAAAAGGATAATGAGATTCAACGAATGCATGGTGAGTTACGTCGTTTCCCGTTCAAATCATTGTTTCTAATAATAACATTGCATCAAATGGTGAAACTTGAGCACTCTTTACAAACAATCACAACTCTTACTATCCAGAATGAAACTTTGCGCAGCATTTCACCGATACAGAATAATATGTCGCTTTCACCACCTAATAGGCCAACACCAACCTATACATGGTATCTGAGCCAAGATGCTCTGCGTTGGATGATCAAGATCCCGGACGCCGATCTCATTGATATATCTTTCATTCATAACAGAAAGTCTTCACTGTCTACGAAAGACATTGCGCAAGCCGAACAAATTGTCCATTCGAAGGTATTCCGCAACTGGATAGTATCTCCAAACTCAGCCAAACTGATGGTCCACTGGGATATCCAGCCACCAAAGACGATCGCAGGCATCTCGCCTCTATCTCTATTCTGCAGTACCCTGACACAAGGCCTACGAACCAAACAGCACATGCTGTCCGTATTATGGTTCTGCGGGCGACACATTGACACAAGCGAAGCTGGTGAGCATGTTGGCGGCCATTCTATGCTTGCGAGCATTATAGATCAGCTATTACGGCAACATACATTTGACACGAGGTCATTGTCGAGTAGCTTCAATATGGCACGCTTGCAGCAGAACGACTATGATGAATTGCTAGGCCTGCTTGATTGGCTGGTAAAAGAATTACCGAATACAATGACGCTATTCTGCATCGTCGATGGTGTCGCGTTGTTTGAACGAGGGGAATATTGGGAGAGAAGTGCACCGGTATTTTTAAAGATGGTTAATTTGAGCAATGATCCGACTGTGCCAGCTGTTGTAAAAGTTTTGTTCACAAGTACGCCCGGAACTGACATGGTGAGAGGGGCATTCGAACAAGAGGATCTAATCTTGGAGGTTGGCAACCTACTGAAGTGGGCGTCGGTGCCAAGTGAAGAGCGTATGGCACGAGTGCTGGGAGAATAGGAATGGCCAACGTAATTTATTGAGCATTCAATATCGATGGAAGCTTTTCAAGGAACACGTCGCGGCAAAAGCGTAATATGTAATTATTTATTCCCTTTCTGCCATGCTCTTAGAGTTGATTGCGTAGCTAGAGTTCTTGGATGACTTGCGCCTAGTATCGTTTGCTGCAGATCATAGCAAGTCTGCATTAGCCTTAGAGCATCTTCTTGACGATTCCTGTCTTTCCAAAGAACCGCGAGTTTTCTCATGTAATGCAGCGTATCAGGGTGGTGAGTTCCAAGCTTCTTTTTACAAATCTCAACCAGTCGCAGCTGCAGCTCCTCAGCTTCTTCCCACCGGTTTTGTCTTCTGTATGTTAACGCAAGGTTATTCATACCAATCAAAGTGTCAGGATGATCAATTCCGAGCTCTGCTTTGAAACCTTCGATCGCGCGTAATTCCAGCTTTTCGGCTTCTATATGCCGGCCTTGGATCTTATACGTCGATGCTAGGTTAATCATGCTAATTAGTGTGTCTTGATGATCCGCTCCAAGCTTCGTCTTGAGGCCCTCAAGCACCTGTTCTTGCAGCTTTGCAGCTTTTTCCAATAAGCTTTGCTTCCGATACGTTAATGCTAGGTTGCCCATACTAATCAGTGTATCAGTATGATCAACCCCCAATTTCTTCGTAAGGCCCTCCACCGCCCGTAGGTCTAGCTTTTCAGCCTCCTTCCATCGACCCTGTTTTCGGTAGGTTGCTGCTAGGTTACTCATGTTGTGTAGAGTCTTAGGGTGATCGTCCCCAAGCTTCGTCTTAAGATTCTGCGTCACTCGTTCCCATATACTTTCCGCTTCCTGATACCTCCCGTCATAATACAGGCATTTTGCATATTTCCGTAAAAGATCAAGTTTGCCTTTGTCGTCTTCGCTAATCAGCGGCGACTGGAGAACGTAATGTGCATGCGGCATACACGATCTCCACGTTCTTTTGTCGTAGTCAATGCTTCCCATATTCTTTGCCAATATTACGATGGTTTTGTTGACCCAATGAGAGAGTAGCCCTTCCTTCCGAAGCCAATTTCTCATTGCCAAGTGCACCAATCGATGGACAGTCACGGCCGAGCCGACAGACCGCTTGGCTATGAACGAGTATCCTTGCAACGTCCCCATCGCTTCCATCTCTTGTTTCCGCGATTGACCCGGTGGAAGAAGCGATTGTGGTATGTCTTTCGCATCTACGCAAGCCATAAAAGATAGATAGTCTGCTGCAAGAGGATCTCGATGGCGGATTTGCTCAAAGGAGATGAGCCAAGTAGTGGCTATAGGATTCTTCAAGTCGTGATAACGACCATCGTCTTCAAAATCTTCGCTAAGAAGATCAATGACATCTTCTTCTTGCTCTTCCAGCAGCGATAGATAGTCACCCAAGCTGATTCCGTTGGTATTGATATACACCGCTGCTTGGACAATCGCTAGTGGGAGGTACATGAGCTGGATGAGAAGGGCTTCTACATCTTGTTGACTAACAGGTTCCTGGTCAACTAGACATTTCTCAAGAAGCTCCTTGCCATCCTCTTCGCTCATGGCAGATAATTCTACCACGTTCCGACCCGCGAGCCTGACTGCCGCCTTCTTGTCGCGCGTTGTGAAGATGATCGACCCGTGGACGCTTTTTGGCATATAGTCAATCAGACGATTGGACTCCTGTAAAGGCTGGTCAACCCACATGCCGATTTCGTCAGCATTATCAAACACTAAAAGCCACTGCCCTGCGCTCTCGCTGCTCAGGTGATTTTGTACAAGCCTTTTCACGTCTGCTTTTGCATCATCATATCCGGAAATACCCAACTTCGCGGCGGCATTGCGATATGCTTGTCCTAAACTTTCCTTGCTGGTTGCCGGGATCCATATGACCGAGCAATTTTTATGGTCATTCTTTACTCGATAGACCAACTCAAGAGCGAGCTGCGTCTTGCCGACCCCGCCAAGTCCTGAGATTGCGACTTTCGCGGTATGCTGCCCCGGGAATAGCATCTGACGAAGCCTTTTTAGATCAGACTCGCGGCTGGTGAAAGAGGGATTCCGTTCAAATGGTACGATCCAAGTACAGTTCTCAGCTTTATACTATTAAATTATTAAGAATGATATGAGAGGGAGTGGAGGGCAACATACCTGTTTGGCTACTAGGACCATCGTCATGGCTCGTGGCATCGACAATCTCTTTTTTAAGCCGACGAACTGCATTTGCCTTCCCTTCCCCATATATCATCGGCATGAATATACCGAATATACCAAGAAGGCAATATGCCCAATCTTCTTCGAGAGTGGTCTGTCGTGTTTCAGCCCATTTGAACCGTTCCTCAACGCTATACATTGAAAGGTCGTTTCCTCGGAGCGCTTGGACCCCAATATTTGTTATTTCGTGAATTTGTCGCTCAAGAGTCCTTTTGTCACCAAGCCGTAGGCCATTCTTTGTGAAGAACTCGACTGAGGCTGGTGCCAGAAGCTCTTGCAAAGTCCAGCCTCGAGTAAACCATTTGCTTCTCCGAAGAGCCGACTCCCATATAGGCTGAGACTGCTGGCTATCGCTATTGGACTCAGAGTCTAAGATGTCCGATAAATATGCATAGCATCGAGCTGCATTCTGATACCAACGATACATGGAGTTGATTGCCTCAGCAAGCTCGGTATTATTTGCCTTGTCGATACAGCAGGTATCTACCCATATGTATCGTAGGCCATCGCGTCTTGCTTGTGCCGCACAGAACCGGATCTTCTCGTAACCAGTCTTTTCCATCCCCGTGCCGTCGACCAGGTCTTTGAAAGTGACTTCTTGAGAATCTGAGTCCCATGTGTGCGAGAGAATGGCATATCTGGGTATGGCACCAGCTGGCGCTTTTATCAACCGAAACTGGTCGTTGTCGCAATCAAGCAGTCGCATTGTTCCAAGCGGGGTCTACAATCAAACAAGTGGCAATCGAAGTCGCATACCACAATGGTACTACTATTGGCGTGGGTTCAAGAATTGCCGGTACATATGGAGTGAATGATAACATAAAGACATAACATGAAGACTGAGAGCAATGCACTGATAGAACCTGCGGACAGGCCAAGAGAGACTGGTAGTGCTGAAGAATTAGGAGCTGAACGGCGATGAAGCTGCGATCGCTGCCTTAAAAATGATCTCCCGTGCCTTAAGTGGTTGGTATGGTAGGGTTATTCATTGCTCTGGACCTGGAAAAATGGACACTAATGCAACATACGCATTTCGTGCTTACCCTATGTTGACAGTGCTCCACTGAGTTTAGATCAAGCCAATAAACACACATTACGGGGAGCTGTCAGAGAAGTTGTTCAAGTCTTCATGATGTGTGCAGCTAGATATGACTACTAATCAAGAAATTGCTTACTTGGGAGGCTAATAAATTAGAAACTAAGTTAAACCGAAAGGTTGATAGGATGTTGAATGTAGAGGTACAGGTATAAAGAGCTATACTCCCTGGGTATTTCCCTTTCTCCTTTAAAAAGATATTTATCCCACCTCCCCCTATCTAAGATAGAACCGGTTCCTAAATGTCCATTCCTTATTTGATCGTTGGCTATCATACGCATATATACCATGTTGGTAACATCTAGAATGATATTAAGAAGCGGTTGATAGAGAACATCAAAATCCATGTCCTTTGCAAACTTAGTGCGCTACCGATGCGCATCCTTAAAAGCACCAAGGACTGAGTTGGCTTTGCGGCCGCAAAAGGTTATTAAAATAAAAGTATACAATATCCCGGGCTTACAATAAAACTGACTGTCGATGTTCTTGTTGAGCAACCATTACAAGGTCGATCACCGGAAGGCTTGTACAATCTGGTGGAGTTATTGTAGGTACCACCTCTATATATATTGACTTGATTTCCACTGGCTGTTATCATGAGCACTACTATTAAATTTGAAATTTTGTTAAGTCATGGCTATGACAATTTACATAACTTGCACTTGCCGTAGAGAGAAGAGGGAAGAAGCAAGAAACTCGAACATGTAGCGACTCAGCATTTATCCAGCCAGGTGTAAAACATGATGCTGTATTTGACTCTAACCCTGGCAGAAAGAAAGAGAGCTCTTTGCTTGCAAAACTGGGGTACGGACACTAAAAGTCTGGCTTAAAATTAGATACTTCTTTTCAATTGTCCAACTTCCTGATTTCTAGGGACTACCTAACCTCCATAGTCGTCACAGTGATCTGCGAAAAAGTGGCAATTCAATCATGATACGAAGCTACGAATAGAGTGGTTTAAACGTTAAGAGGATTTTATGGCATCGTCAACTAATAACTTTGTGCCTCATAGCTGATGCTTTTCTCATTGTAAGAGGGTGAATCTAACACCCGGAACGTAACACTGATAACGCAATTCATTATCCCCTGACAACTTACTAAACATTTATAATATCTAAGTTGAGATTTCGTCTTGCGGAGAATCGTGTAAATGGCTTACATGGAGCTTTGCGGAGATTCTCGTATAGAAAATTGCAAGGAGATTTTGCGGTGTTGCGGAGAAGACTTGCGCGGAGCGCTATTAGAGAAGTCTTGCGGAGAGTGAGAAAAACTCCACTCCTAGAAGTTTAGCTGATTGCTTATATTGCAACACCTCTCAATATAAATCCACTGTGGATGAACCTTTCTGCACTTTCCGATTCCATCATAAACCATCTTGCGCATTCAGCTTGCATCTACGAGAATCATCACTTAGCTGAAATATTTTTACAGCACTCGAAAACATGGCGGCAACCAGCCAATCTCCCACCGCAGACATGCCACGCCAAATCGCCATCATAGGCGCTGGTGTGGTCGGAACCGCCTTAGCGACACAGCTTATTCACGCTGGCAACTCTGTCAGCATTAGTAATTCGAGAGGTCCTGATAGCCTTCGTGATGTGGAGAGGACAACGGGTGCCAGAGCAATGGATACCGGGCGCGCAGTTTCTGAAGCAGATGTCGTTATTCTCGCGGTACCGATGAGCGGTATTCTGCCCTTGCAGCCGCTTTTACAAACATCTTTGCGCCCCGCCACCATCTTGATTGATGCCTGCAACTATTATCCCACGCGTGATGGGAACATCCAGCCGTTGGATGAAGGCATGACAGAGAGTGTTTGGATGTCGAACACCTTCTCACACCCGGTTGTGAAGGCATTGAATAACATTGTTGCTCTCAACATTGCTTCTAGTGCGAAACCAAAGGGTTCTCCGAAGAGAGTGGCACTCCCAGTCTCAGGAGACGACGAGAAGTCCGTGGCGGTTGTGATGGAATTGGTAGAAGCAATGGGATTCGACGCATTTAACGCAGGGCAACTAGCAGATTCGTGGCGACAGCAACCTGGACAGCCAGCTTATTGTACTGAGCCGAATCTGAAAGAACTAGTAAGTTTACTTAGTTCTGCAAACCGGGACGGTGTAAGCGCAAAACGAGACCAAGGGATGGCGCTTGCACAGAAGTTACCGCCAGATTTCCCTCCGCAAGTTATGGTGAAGGTAGCGCGATTAGGGGCCGGTCTTGACTGGTGGAAGCCTGGAAGCTGGCTGGCAGCAGCGAAATTTGCGTATGCTCTTGCTCGGGCGAGTTTCAAACGCTCTGCTTAAAGAAGATTGGCTGTGTGAAAGGCGTTGAGTCAGTTGGCTAATATTAATTGCTCGAGGGGCACGCCACGAACTTCAACCGAGCCAGGCAAACGAGAAATAGTATACCTACAATCTTTTTGTTGTGACTGAAGATTTCTGTTTTTGATATTTTCTATTTACATGTCAGATATTGCGCAGTGACCAGATCTATTGATCAAGGTTATGGCTAGCTTTACGATCGCGGACTGGGCAGCATAGCGACCGCACCCCAAATTGTTGAAACCGCCTCAATTCATGGAAGTATCTCTCATAGAAGGCCGCCACTAATAAATATAATACATATATATCTATATGCCATCCATGGATCTGAATTTAGTGTTGAATTAACTATCTAATGGCTTCACCACCAAGGAGCTGACGTGTCGCGGTAGACATTCGTCCCACAGTGAACTTCACCATCCAGCTCGTGATGATCATACCAATCATCGATAAACGTGACGTTAAAGTTTATCTTGGAATACGAATCGCGGACTGCTGCCGCAAATATGTCTTTCCCGTCAATCATTGGGCCCCATTGAGCGGGTGCCAGAATCTGAGAATCGCTTAGCACGACACCATTGATGGCGCCTGGGTACATCGCAGTGAGACGAGGGCCTGTATAACGTGTCGTGGTCTGTCTCTTCTCCAAAGGTCCATTGGGATTGATGGCTTCGATGATCGAGAGAGGTTTCGGCACTGGTGCTCCTTTGAATGAGGCGACGCTGTGAAGCTGCTGAGGCTGAGCCCCGTTGGCTGTGCAGGGAAATGACTCGTTATAGTAGATGCCGGGGACGTGAAGAATCTCTTCATCGGTGAGTCCGACTGCAGCTTTAACAATCTCGATGTTCTTCTGGATGTACTGATTGGCGTAGGTGTTGAGCTCTGTCAGGTTGGCTATTTGCAGGACCTGATCGATGGTGAGGTTGGGCAGACAACCCTGAAAACCCGGCTTGGGGTCAGAGGCCTGTTGAATTCGTGACACGGCCGTGACACTGCCATTTCCAGCCGCTTGTGCATCTTTCAGAAGCTGGATACCGGCAATTGGGTCGGCAAGCATAACAATCCAGCCTCGCGAATTGTTCGCCGGTAGGAATTGCATATACTCGTCTGTATGCCCGACCAGAAGCCAGTCATGGTCAGTAATAACGGGGTCTTGTGCCTCTTGTGCCCTCAGAAACGCCATGATCCATGGATCTTCCGAGTCTTGCTGGCCCATTATGATACGACCTGCAGCATATGTTTTGTTGTTGAAGCTGTGCGGCGGGATTGTTTCCAGATTACCCATGGAATCAGTAGTACCGCCACGCCACAGATACTGGATCGCACCAACGGAGTCGGATCGCAAGTCTGTAAAGACTTGTCGGCCGGCGGAGCGGTACTCCTGTCCAGATCTGATGTTTATGCGTATCACCACTGGCCCGTCGGGCCCGGGGATGCTGGAATAGCCCGGCTCAAAAAAGTCTTGTACCCAAATGTCAGGATCTGTGGTGAACTCGAAAATAGGCTTCTCAATGCCAGCCTGAGCGACGGGGCCTTTCAGTGCTTCGACGAATTTTTCTTGAGGAGCACCTATACCCGGATAGTTATTGGTGAAGACTTGCTGAGCATGCTGAAGGTGATGATGAGTCAACACGGGAGCAACACGCAATGCCACCGAGTCGCTGCCCGATTCTGATCCGTCAGTGACGTTGAAAAGAACTTGAACACGGCCGTCCCAAACTTGCGGGTAGCGCGTAGTGCGGCCATCGATGCCTAGTTCTAGTCCTACTCTGAGTTCTTGCGCGGTGAAGGTGGTGTTTTCCATCACATACACCCAGTCCTTGTCTGCCTTGTAGAAGATGCGCACATTGTCGGCTGCATTCTCTCCAGAGATTCCAATGCTGCCGACAGCATTATCACTAAGATTCTGGATTGGCAGCGTGAGAAGCGGCGCAATGTACTTGGAATTGCGGAGAATATTGTCAGAAGCGTCGTTACACATCGACAATTCTCCATCGAGCGTTTGAGACGTGACCTGGGATGAGCATCGGCCATCTGTGTCTCCAATGTTGGCCAGGAACAGAGCGCCATATTCTTCGGTCCATAGCGTTTTGTCAGCATCAGTCTGGTCTGTCGAATCTATTTTGCCATCACGATTGCTATCGGCGAGGATGGTGGCCTGAATTGCATTGCTGGCTCTAGCCAAACCTGANNNCGTTAATACACTGCGGCCCTCGTCGCTGTTTTCCAAATTGACAGAGGAAATACCTAGAATAGCCACTGCCGCCTGCTTTGAGAAATGCATTGGAACGGTCTGTTCAGGATGTCTGACACAACGTGGGCTCAGAATTGCCGATCATGAGGGTATCAAGGTCTTTTAAGAGATCTACGGCTTTGCTGACTTGTGATAAAGCCGAGGATTGGCAGTCGCACCCCTGTCAACATCCATGCAAACACCTTCAAAAACATCTTCTTGGCAGGATGGGAATACGAGACAACTTGGCGCTAAGTTGTTAAATTTGTCTTTTCCTGGAACTTCATGATTTAACAGAGAAAGCAGAAGCAGTAGTTAGTGTTTTAAGACCGACTACCTTGATTCTTCCCCTGGTTGAACAACATGGTCCTTCTTTATAAGGTAACATATGAGGCTGATAGTTGAACAGTGAATGGGGGATTTAAGGTGAAAGCCACCCGGGTTCTAGCGTGGAGCCGTCTGTCAGACCATATCGACAGGGCGTCAATGGGAGCTGACGCACTCAGTACCGTGTTGCCGTAGTATCCTTTCCGTCTGCCGTAGTATCCATAGTGTAATAGCCATCTCAGTGGATATGATCCACATAGCTTAAAAGTGAAAAAAGACTGCTGTAAGAGGCATTGAATGAACTCGTAGGTTCAGAGAAGTAGTAAAATAACAGTAATGTTTGATCTCGTGGGAGATCTGAGGATATATCAAAATGTTTGCTGTGAGTCTAAGCGCAGAATTCGTTTCTATACCCATTTATACTAATATTGCATAGTAATTCGGCGCCGGAAGTTATGTCCAAACTCCGATGTCTCATTCAATCTCTGCCTTCAATGCAGGCTTACTGAAACCACCATCATCCCTACCATTTCTTATCTGTAACGATAAAAACCTGGACCTGTTAGTTACGTACCAAGCGATTTTATCCTCTGTAGTCATCATCTTACCAGTTAGAATTATCTTGTCACAAGCAAATCTACCCATTCTTGCATCAGAGGCAGACCCTCTTGCATATGCACTATTTGTAATATCACTAGACAACTCATCTCATAACTCAACAGCAGCTATCGTACTATGGGACATGTGAATCGGGAGCAGCAACCCTTGGGTGAGAAGATGATGACTCGGCCAGAGTGTATCGTCCCAGCATTGCCTTCATCACAGATGCCGCGGTAGCAGCTGCAAACGGCTGCCATACCTTGTTCTTGTGACTATCAGCATAATCGCAAACTCCCTTGACAATAATACAAGGCAACTCGTCCCAAACACCAGCGCCTTCCATCTCAAAAGCAATTATACCTCGCTGTCTGGCGATCCGGTCGCGGTGTTCGCCGGACTTCATTACCATATCACCGGAAGCCACGCAGCCAATGAAGAGCTCTGGGCACTGTGCGTCGTCCAGTTGCGAATCTTTCTTCATGACTAAACGCTCCCTGCGTACTAGTTGTCTCTCATCGCACATGAGTGTGGAACAAAGCGCCCGGGCAGCTTCTTCACAAAGGTCATCCTTCTCCTGATTGCATTTACACTTCTGCGACGCCCGGTGTTTATGGCGATAGCTGGCCGCAAATAGCTTGTCCTCGCTCACACCGGGATATCGGTAACTGCATCGATGCCTCTCTTTGATTGCTGCGGATTGTAAGTCTCTTAGATATTGCCCGGCCTTCCGCCGCAGTTGTCTTCGTCCACGTTCAGTTTCAAAACTGGTGATTAGAGAGCGAATGTCTCTATTTGGTCGGCCGAGGCTGTCGTATACTGTGTCCTTGGTCACGAATTTGTTAGGGTATTGTCTTCCCAGGGTATGCTGAATCACCGTTTTGCTAATGACTACGTCGCCCAAGAGTATTTCGTCCGCGCCCGTGCCTGGTACGCCGCCACATATTCCCACAAGAAGCGTAAGTTTCACTGCGGAATAGCTTGACCTGAAGTTAGCCGCCGCTCCAGCCGCAGACGCCGTGCCCATGTTGGGGAGAAGTGCCAGCACGACGTTATGCTTCCCAATCTGTCCGGTTGTGTATGTGTTTGTATCTCCATGCGCGCGGCCATATGAGTCTCCGTCTTCGTCCCAGAATTGATCAAAGACTAGTGAAACGGCATCATACTCGAGAGGTAATGTACAGATGATTGCAACATGGAAATCCTCACGACAACATGGCTGGTCGTCGCTAGGCATACCACCTCGATTTTCCATTGGCAACCTCTCAACCTCAGCGAGTTCACGGAAGGGATTGACTACACTCAATCAGCATAATAACGCTTTAATGGGTGATGTTGCACGTACACCCGGCAAAATTACTGGAATTAATCTGTATGCCACTCGCATTGTTGTTATACTGAGGCCCATCGCCTGACGAGATGTTTTGCGGACCTGAGCCATGATTACTGATAGACGTATTGGAAGGCATGGTTAGTACAGTGCTCCGTCGAGGCTGAGAACTGAGCGAAAAGTTACCCGCGGGGCTTTCCAAATGGGCACCTGCAATTTTCTGAAATTTCGCTTCTAACCCCTCGACTGCCGGAAGCCAAGGATATCTTGCATCATTGAGACGGAAGGTTACTGAACTCGCTAAGACATTTACTAGGTTTCTTCCCCCACCTCTTTTTTATCTGATATTCGATTTGTTGCCGTATGAACCAATAGAAATTGAATGTCCAACATCTGCTGCTTATAGGCTGGACAGCCTCTTCCTCCGAGGCTTTCCCTTGCAGCCCAACGATTCCCCGCTCTTCCTCACACCAAGTATCTTGTGATACTGCAAGAATATTTCCGCGGGATATACGCAACGCGAATATTTACTGAGCTTTATCTAGGCCAGGTAGTCGCACGGATGGCAATGACCTCGGGTTCCCACATCAGTAGCCATGGCGGTGGCTCTCAAAACATTCAGACTGGCGACGGGCCTCAATACAACAACAACGATAAGGGCCACCAGTTTAATCATAACAACTTCTATGGGAGTAAGGCATGAATTTCTGGGAAAGCATGACATCTATTTCTTTGTTCCTAACCTGCGATAGCCATCATGAAGGATCCAGTATACGACGAGGCAGAAAGGCTTCAAAAAGAAAAAGAAGGTGAGGTGATTGCTCTTTTAATTCGTCTGCTTAGCTGCCAATTTGGTAAGAGAGCTATACCAACTAACTAGCTGCAGACTGCCTGCGTTCTCTCAGCTACCAAAACATTGACGCTCGCAAGATAGATATATCTTCAGCTCATCCCACAACGTGCAATTGGCTCTTCAACACCGAGCAATTTCAGCATTGGTGTCAGCGTACCAAGCTCTCAAGCCACAACGGAGTACTTTGGATCAAAGGGAATCCAGGCACAGGAAAATCAACGCTGGTGAAACACGCCTTGCAACATTGCGAAGAAAAGCTATTCGAGAAGAGTATTGTTGCGGCGCATTTCTTTAATGCCCGTGGCGACAGTTTTGAGCAGACACCAATTGGTATGCTGCGTTCGTTATTGTACCAATTGATTCGCAAGGAATCGTCCACATACGAACGGTTTATCCCTTTATTTCGTGAGAAACAAGAGAAACATAGAGAGTGGGCATGGCGAGAGCAAGAACTGAAAGATTTCCTACTTTCAGAGACACAGTATTGCCCAAAACCTCTTGTCCTCTTTGTTGACGCATTGGATGAATGCAGCGAACCACATGTGCGAAGCCTCGTGCGCTTCCTTGAAGATCTTAGCGTCAAGGCAAAGGTGACTCTCAACATCTGTCTCTCAAGCCGCCATTATCCAACCATCAGCATGGAAAAATATTTAGAATTGGTTGTAGAAACTACGAGCGAGCACGACAAGGACATCATCAAATACGCCGGCGACAAGTTGAGAAAAATAGATGAGCAGATCAAAAGAGAAGTTCTGAAAAAGGCATCTGGTGTTTTTATGTGGGTTGTGCTTGTCATTGAAATGCTGAATAGAGCATACGATGAAGGCCAACTTGAAGCTATGCACCAACAGTTACAAGAGGTGCCTAGCGATCTTGATGAAGTATTTCTCGCACTGCTGGGTAAAGACAATCCAAGAAAGCAAGAGACTTTATTTATGCTTCAGTTTGTTTTATTCACGAAGCGACTACTCAAACCAGAAGAGCTTTATTTCGCTGCTCTGTCTGAAATGAAAGTTCACACGGGACCCTGGAGCCCAGCACAAATAACGCCAGACGATATCCGGCGGCGAATCACACATTCATCGAGAGGTCTTATTGAAGTGCGACAAGGAGGAACCGTACAATTTATCCACGAGTCCGTCAAGGACTTCCTTGTTCGAAATAAGAGATTGCGAATAATTGATCCAGACCTTGAGTCGGACATCAGCAGCAGAAGCCATGAACGTCTGAGATCCTGCTGCATGTCGTATATGACGACGCAAGTTTCTCAGCCAGCAACAGACAGGGCGCAGATTATGGCTCTCGGGAACCAATACCCTTTTTTAGATTACGCATCCGCATATATTCTATCGCACGCTGAGATGTCAGACAGCGTCAAACAAGCTCAATTTTTGCAAGTTTTAAATGATAACCCTCTCATACTGGAACGATTCAGATTATTTCATTACACTTTTGACACGAACTGTGTCGTGACCCGTATTAAAGGTGTCCAACTACTTCACTTGTTCGCCTATCATGGGTTAAATAGACTCATGAATATTTTACTCGAGAAAGAGATCGATGTTGATGCTCACGGAGGACTCTTCGGCACGGCTCTTCAGACAGCCGCAGTGGAAGGTGAAGCGGAGGTTGTGAGAACACTGCTCCAAAATGGGGCAAATGTCAATGTCCAAGGAGGATTTTATAACACTGCACTCCAGGCAGCTGCATCGCAAGGCTACTCAAAGATTGTAGCAATATTGCTTAAAGCAGGAGCAAGTGTTAATTTGGCGCAAGGGGGGATGACTGGTACTGCACTTATTGCAGCAGCTTTTGAAAGCAATCTACATATTATGACAATGCTGATTAAAGAGGGAGCAAATGTTAATGCTCAAGGAGGCGTCTTGGGCACCGCACTCCAGGCAGCAGCTATTATGGGCAATCAAGCTGCTGTAGAAATACTACTTGCAGAGGGGGCAGATATCAATGCTCAAGGAGGATTTTTTAACACTGCACTTCAGGCAGCTGCATCGGAAGGCCGCGAAGAGGTTATAACAATGCTGCTTGAAAAGGGAGCAAATATCAACGCTCAAGGAGGCTTCTATGGCACTGCACTCCAGGCAGCAGCCGCTAAAGGCCAGAAAGATATAGTAGAAATTCTGCTTGAAGGGGGTGCTGACATTAAGATCCAAGCAGGCGCCTACGGCACCGCACTCTGTGCAGCTGTATCACAACGCCACAAAATCATCACAACAATGCTACTCAAAGAAGGAAAAAAGATTCATGAACAAAAACACACTTCCGGCGCCACGCTCGATACAGCTGTTGTCGAAAGCAAGAAAGTCATTACAGATAGTCAAGGGGCAGATGTTAATGCTCAAGGAGGGGCAGATGTTAATTCTCAAGGAGGGGCAAATGACACCTCACCCCAAGCGGCTATATTCGCAGGCGATGATTATGACGAAACACTACTTGAAGAAGTAGGAAACTGGGATATTAAAAGCGACTATTTCAGTACTGCACTTAAAAAGGCTATAATTACTAACAATGATGAAGAGATTATCGCGGTATTACTAAAAGAAGGGGTAAGTACTAATACTCGAAACATTGCCTTTAAAGCGCTCTTCGAAGGTATATCCAAAAAGCCCAAAGATTTGACAGGACTGTTACTTAAAGGGAAGGTGCGTGCCAATTGTCAATGGATATTTGACACGGCGCTCTGTATAGCTGCGAGTAAAGATATGGAGGATCTTGTGGCCAAATTACGTGAGAAAGGGGCAAAATTCAATGCCCGCGACATATTCTTCTCATACATTTTATTTGTAGATCCTGCGGAAGAAGACGAAGACGTTGTTTTCAGAATATTTCTTGAGAATGGGGCTGATATTAACATACAAGATTATCGTGTTGAGACGGAGGTTGAACCCCAGCGCCGTGGAGTATACATCTGGCTGTGTCTAGCGGGACTTATTTTGGGAATTCTTTGGACATTTATGAGTTAATGACTGAATTATATAAATTAGCGAAATATATCACCCTATTGAAGCTTGACACAAAAGATAGAGAAGGTTAGAAGGGATATGGCCTGTACTCCATCGAGTAATAAGGCCTGAGGTAGTCTGGCCAGAGAGTTGCAGGTAAAAAAAGTGTAGTCCTGTTGTAGAATATTGAATGTTTATGATTGAAGGTGATGAAGCCGAGTTGAAAGGCGGCTGTTTTTAGACCAATAGCAGGCAAGCGAGAAAATGCCTCACAGGGGGCGGGTGAAAGGAACAATATTCTTGCTCACATTTCTCTCTTTTCAACAAAATTTGAGTACTCCTTGGCAAGACTTTGGCCCGCTCGTAATAATAGGTCCTCAGATTTACAAGAGTACAGAAGTCTCTCTGGAAGAGCTAGCAAATGACCTGCTATGGCCTCTGATGCGCAAAATCAGTTCCTCTGCCCCCCTTGTCAGAGCTTCGTTACCTGGACTAAGACCCCAAACTTGACATCTGAAGCCGGATTTGAGACGCCTTACAAGCCAAGTTTTAAAGCTCTTGAGGCTTCAGCGACCCACTGCCCTCTTTGCCAACATGTTTTTCAGAATGTTCTAAATGGGAAGCCTCGTTATGATGGGCGAGAACCTACTCCAGTTTCATACAGAATATTTGCTGAAGTCAACACGGGGTCCGTACGACGCTTAATAAACGTCACCTGGGTAGAAGATCTTCCGTTCCCAAGCGCAGGGCCTCGAGACCCAGTATACTATCTTGCACATCCTGAAAGTTAGTTCAGAAACACAGATTGCGGGTGGAATGAAACAATACAATGCTAAAATGAAGCTCTAGACATTGAAAATAGAATACTATGGCAAGAAAAGGTGCCATCGTTCGACTCTCGTCTGAAGGCTCTCTCAGAATGGATATCGGAATGCGACTGTCATCATACCCGATGTATCGAAAAGCCAACGGTAAGACCTCGAAGGCTTTTAGATCTTTCCGACGTTGAGAATTCGAAAGTAGTCCGATTAATCGAAACCTCTACTTCTGTTGAGATCGACGTTCGTTATTCTACTCTTAGTCACTGCTGGGGACCGCCAACCTCCGAGCCGCCACTAAAGACTATGTCAACCAATTTAAACAACCACTACATGGGTATACCGGTAGGAAGATTGAATCTCAACTTTAGGGATGCCGTCTTCATTTCTTTTAAGCTTGGTCTCCGATACTTATGGATCGATTCCCTTTGCATCATCCAAGATGATCATGGAGACTGGGAAAGGGAAGCAGCAAAAATGGCAGACATATACCGCCAAAGCTATATTAATCTCGCTGCGTCTGCGGCACATGATGCCCATGGAGGTATCATTGATCTATCTTCTCTTCATATCTCCAGGTGTACGACTACTACTGTAGTCCGTCACAACCTATCAAATCCGGCTGCGGTGAGCTCAACGGGTGAGCTTTACGAGGAATTCATGATCAGGCCTACGACACTAAAAGAAGAGTCTCGTAAACTTTTATCTCGTTCATCGTCTCCGTACTTTGCACGGGGTTGGGTACTCCAAGAAGTAGCGCTTGCTCCGCGGACGGTATACTTTACAACCGATCAAATGATGTGGCAATGCCGGCACCTTTTTGAATCCGAAGACAGAACATGGTCTTCAAGCGGGGGGATTCCGGCATTAACTTACGCTTATTCGACCTCAGAAATTTTTGACTTTACAAAAAAACAGAAAGCCTTCTCAATATGGCAAGTGTGGCTGAAGTCATATGTGACTCGAGAGCTTTCATATCCCTCTGATGTCGCAGCCGCAGCCGCAGGCTTAATCAACTATTACCAATCTGCAACTGGGTACACACCTATGCTTGGGTTGTGGAAAGAAACGCTATATGCTGATCTGCAGTGGTCGATTTCGGGTGGTCACTTCCAGGACGCGCCTCCAAGAAACAACTTTCCATCTTGGTCTTGGTTATCTCTTTTACCATCCGGTAGCCCAGGAGTATCGTGGGATGATATTACATATCTTGGGAGCACAGCCCAGTCTCTTCGAATTGAAGAGTGGGAGGAGAAGTGGAGCGGTCTACCTTTTACATCGACACTCCAGTTCTCAAAACTGGTGATTTCAACGATTACCCAAGATGGGATACTTTCCGTTCCGTCTGCGGAAAGTGATACTGTTGCAAGTGTGAAGGTTGAAGTTCAGGGAAGCTGCATATGGTACGATTATCCCAAGGTCGAATACCAGCTACCTGTGGGATCGAAACATGCAGTCAAGCTAGCTCATCTCGAGCAAACCATATTTCGATACGACACTACCGGTATCGCACGTTCATTTCGGGACAGCTACCTTGTTTTAAGAATGACAACAGATAATCCTCCCCGATACCAACGACTTGGGACTGGTAAGATTTATACATCCATTGATGAAAAAGTAGACACCTGGAGTCCAACAGGCCACTTGGAGAGACACTTTAAGGAATCAGATAGACAGAGTATTGAACTAGTGTGATGCTGAGAAATGATAGTAGGCAATTGAACATTGAACATTGATTATATCTGAATGTTAAGAACATTGTTGATCCGTGTGCACTACGTCTTTTTGCCTTTGACTTGATCAGCACATATAATGATGATCCACACTATAAGGCTCATGGTATCGTCAAGGATAAAGAACCACTGATACCTCTCATGAAAACTCGATCAAACGATTACAGGAGAAAGACTTGTGAGAGAAAAAGCAATATTATCATGTATTTGTGACTGTGGTAAGACCAAGCCAACGCCAATGGCCGAGCTCACATCCAGTATAAAGAGAGTGGATATAAATACCAATTCTAAGAGTGGCAAATAGAGCTAAATAAATTCACAATCATTAATCTAATCTTTCGAGGAAACCAACCCTTCTTAGTGTTCCGACCGACCCAATGTCGCATTCCATACTGTCTTGGGCTAATCAGGGTTTTAAGCTCCTCCGGCTGACATCTCCATGAAGAGTTTCTCGGTCTTCATTCCAAGAGATGATAGTAAGAGAACTCCGCCAGCAACAATTACGAGGATGTATACTCGGCTCATTGCCTTGACAATTGCCTCCAGAGCAAGGGCCCTGACAGCGTCGGTGGCTTGGGCAAGAAGCTGACTTTGAGTGCCCGCAATGGCACCATGCAGCTGGGCATCTGAATACCCATATCCTGCCAGAGCGCTCTGGAGATATTGGAAGGCAAGGTTCTGGAATACGGTTCCAGAGATAGCCAGAGCGTGGACAGCGGCTCCGATTTGCGCCATGTTGATGAAACCAATTGCGTCAGGAATCATTTGCGGTCCGAAGCGCGGATCCATTGCCACCTTCACAGGGGTAACAGAGTATGCGGCCTGATTCGCCACGCCTGTTCCAATGGCTAAGATGACGCTGTATCCGTATACCTTGGATGTCGCAGTAGTAGAATCGACTGTAAACATCAAAGCTCCGCCGATAGTAATCATTATTCCTCCAAAGATATACCACGGTTGGTAGTATCCGAATTTTGGCATAAGCGTGCCGTTGAACATGATGCAGAAGATTGTAACGCAGATAAAAGGAAGCAGTCGTACAGCCGCTGAAATAGCACCATCGTCCCTCGTGAATTGGAAGAAGAGTGGGATGTAATATACTGGCGCGAAGATTGTTGTCGTTGTACAGGCAGTAGCGAAATGCTGTAATACCAATGATCGTGATTCCAGGAAACCTGCCGGGAAGATTCGCTGTGCTTTAGTGGTGAATATCTTGAAGCGCTGCTGCAGTCCAAAGAGGATGATTAGAACACCGCAAGTAACAAAACAAGCAATAGTTCGGCCATCATCCCAAGCCCACTCAGCACCACCAAAGGTGAGGGCTAAAACCCAAACAGCATAAATTGCAGCATTGAGAACAGTTCCAAGCCAGTCCACTGCAGCCAGCCTTTGGAAAAGCTTGAGTGTCGGCTGTGGGTCAAGCGACGGGATGGCGAAGATGTAAACGGGACAGGTTACAGCAAAAATAACCAAATTAATGTAGAATGCCTTCTGGGGTGTTAACAATAGTTTTAACAGACAAGGTAGTTTGGAATCTTACCCAGCGCCAGGTGGCAGAGCTCTCCGCGAAAGCACCTCCAATGATTGGGCCAAGAATGGTTCCAACGCCCCAAGACACACCTGTTCCTGCAATATAGAGAGGACGTTCGCGTGGGGAAGACAATAAAGACAAGATATTTAATCCTCTATAAAAGATGTTAGCTTAGGAAAGTGAAAAATATTAGGATCTACCATCACTTACCCCAGATATATACCAGCTCCTCCGGCACCAGCAATAACTCTTCCGATGATCAGTGCCTATTCTGTTGTTAGCGGATTGAATAGAAAGGCTGCCGAGGTTATTCGAAAACTAACGTTCATATTGGGCGCAGCACCGCAAATTGCACTGCCCACTTCAAACATCACAGCTGTTGCAAAAAACAGCCATTTCACATCGAAAATGCCATATGCTTTTCCCCTACAAGATGTTAGTTTGTCGACAGCAACCAGGTGAGGTAAGGCCTATCTCACATTGACAAGATAACAGCAACACTACCCAATGGAAATCCAACACCAATCCAGGCCAGCTTTTCCGGCTCACCGAATTGTTCGAGAACAGTTCCTTGAACATCTGCGGCAACGGTCGTATCAAGTCCATATAGAGCGCCGGTCACGTATACGGTTATCAGAGTTAATACCCACTATATGAGGAAAGACAAGCCCGAGACGTTAGTACTTCTATCAACTTCAGTTTCAGAGCTGCATTATTGGTACCTTCCAGGTCGAGACGCCTTTAGCTTTTCGGACGTCTGTGACGACCTCCTCTGTCGATTCTAATGGGTTCTTTTCCAGATTCCGAAGCGAGCTGTCATTATCGGATGGTGACTGCTCTTTGGAACCTTGACCGGAAATAGTACTCTGGGTCTCCGGCGACGACGAGTCGCTGGGGTTCTTGGCGTAGTCCATAACGACTGGTATGTGCCTATTCAGCAACGGGACACAAGACCAGGTGGTGATGGAGTGTAAATTCTTCACGCTATACGAATTACAGGGCACCGTGGCTATATAGGTTTTCCTCTTTCACTCGGAAAACATAAAGAAATTTCATATTCTAGCGCTGACACGATTCACCCATCTTGCAGCTGAATCCTGCCAAAATTGGTCCCGGCCACTCGGTGATCACTCCGCGATACTTCCAAAAGAATAAGAGGTTTGCCGAAATGTCCGCGCGCTAGTGTTGATTTGGCAGAGATGGCCCGATAGACAGATAAAGATCCTTTAAATACATGTATTTATACAATTTATACAAGGGGCCGATTTCGTTGGAGTTGAAACTCTGTGGTACCGCGCATCTGACATCGCCGCGCGGGCCGCGGCGGGCCGCGATCATGCGGGCGGTGTGAGACATATCAACAGGGTTGTTCTTCGCCCTACTTCTTGATAGGCGATTCCGGCGCATTACTTTTGTATGAATACAAACTACTGTAGGTGTGTGTATTATTCCGTTGCCGACTCGCCGATCTCACTCCTGCTTTAGTGGATTATTCCACGTTGCCCAATCGATGTCGAATACTATGACATTATCGACCCCGAATCCGACGCAAGTGATGATAGAAATATGCGATAACTCCGAAAGATTATAGCAGTTGCTTTGGAAAACTTGCAATAGAATTTAGAAAAGAAACATAAGAGGATAGGTAAACAGTTATAGGCTGAGATAGCACATATTGTAGTAGGTCAATACGAGGTCAGGATGAGTAATAGATTCGACTTGATATCAAGCTCGTCTCCGTCCACGGGGATAAATTACTTGCATGATTCCAACGTTGTCTTAACTACTGTGGATAATTTACGCCTTTTGAACTAAGCTGTCAACGTGGCTCATCTACCCACTATCACAACGGTAGATGCAAATCTAGCCATAGCCCTCTGTAAGGGTCAACTGCCGTCTTTTCAGGGCCCATTTAGCTCCATTTGTCTAAGAGGCTTGTTCATGTCATGGCAGAAAAGAATGGACCCTAAAAATGTGATTGTTGGTCGCATTCTTAGTGCTTCGACGGGATATTTAGCCAGCCTGCGGCGAGCGGCGTGTAACACCCCGGCAGGAGTTCCTCTATCATTCCGAACTGCATGCCTAGTGGTTGGCACCGTACTCCGTAGTTGTAAGCTGTCACAGTAGCACTGAGGCCCAATAGGTTTAGCGTGGTTGACGCTTTCAACTGATGATAAATGATGAGACCAACTATGGTCATTCCAACATTTGTGGATGGTCTGACAGCTACAGTTCTCTCTTAAGGTATGGTAATTCACGAGAATCCACGCCACGTTGCAGTCAATGTCTGCACTCAGTCTGAGTCAACCCTGGAGATTTTCATAGAGACAATTCTGCAAATATGCAGTGTTTTGAAATTATTAGGCATGGTCCAACTAGCGGCTTTGATAAGTAGACAGGGTTTTGAGCAAGACGAATGGTATAGCGGACGGCGAGTGCTCATTGATGAAGATGTTTGCGACAATTTATGAGTATTCCAATTTACTCTGAATTATTTAATCGTTTACTAGAGAATTGATGGCCAAAAGTTCCGTCTTCTTTCTATACTTTCAGCATCAGCCATTCTGGTGGCAGATTTGAAGACTGAGGAGTCTATCAATTCCGTTATTTCTATACAATTATATCAATTATTAAGGACGGTTCGTGTGAACGGAACACGGGGGCCTAAACGGAAGAGCTACTTATGGGAAATATAAAGAATCATTTATCAGAATCTTGACCACCTTATGAAGTGGTCGAACATGCCGAACACTTATAGAGCGGCGAGCGTTGTTAGTCAGCAGCCTCCGCAAACATTGAATATTGGACTTTCCTCAAGCTCGTCCATGATTCGATAGATTCTTCAGCATTTTGAATACTCAAGTATGATAAGCTCAATGACGATATAGCTCAGTTCATCTAAGACCGTAAT
Organism: Trichoderma sp. BMH-0061; assembly: GCA_030015385.1. Classification (NCBI taxonomy): domain Eukaryota; kingdom Fungi; phylum Ascomycota; class Sordariomycetes; order Hypocreales; family Hypocreaceae; genus Trichoderma; species Trichoderma sp. BMH-0061. The sequence goes on from JARWZN010000005.1 coordinate 3,708,801, forward strand.
ATATCGTCTTTCTTGAACGGGAAGAGCATATATCGGCCATCCTGGCTGGAATCGCAAGATTGATAAGCTTCATCTCAGCTTTAGTTTAAGATCCACCATGGAGTAAGACAGCACCGAATGGTTCCACAGATCGCCCTAACCGGTCGAAAATCTCCACATGTCAAAGACAAGGCGCAAGCAAAGGCGTCGTCAACTATAAAGAGGAAACAATGAACATTATATAAAGATGTTTTCATATTAACATAGTTGGCGGTGGTTCAAGGGTTCGGTACATCTTTAGTGACCACCATCGAGTCAGAGTACCTGTATTCAATGTCTCGAACTACACAGATTACTTCCCTCAGCAGGGACCACGATCTGGAGAGTTCGGTAACTTCTTCAATCCAGCTCCAACCACTCCCACAAGGCGAGATTCAGCAGCGCGACACACACCATCATGAGACTTCTGATAGGGAGCTGTTGGACATAGATCCGGTACTGGAAGCCTCTCGCGCTGCGGACAATGATGTGCCGGATGGTGGTTACGCCTGGGTCGTTATTTTCGCCTCCGCCGTTGTCTGTTTTTGGTTCACTGGCAATGGCAACTATACTTGGGGCGTCATACAAAATGCTCTTCTTGAGCAGAAGCTAGCATCAGCAGCTACGTTATCCTTCATTGGATCTCTCTCCCCTACTATTATGGCTGCCTTGGCCATTATCAATGCCCGCGTGATCCGTTGGCTGGGTATCCGCGTGAGCGCCATACTCGGAATCGTCCTCCTTGGAGTCGCCCAATTGACGAGTGGATTTTCCACGCATAGTGTGGCCGGGCAGTTTATTACACGCGGCGTTGGTGTCGGCCTTGGAATGAGTTTATGCTTCATGGTGACCTCCACGATCCCAGCGCAATACTTCAGCCGGAAGCGCGGCCTTGCTAACGGGATCGTCTCCGCTGGCGGCGGTCTGGGGGCAGCTGTCCTCAGCTATGTTTTGGATGCCTTGATTCAAAGGTTTGGCGTTCAATGGGCTTATAGGATTGTAGGAATCATGACTTTAGTCACCGGGCTTCCTGCCGCCTGGATCATGAAAGAGCGCACAACTCTTCCGAGAGTTAGCTTTATTGAGTGGCGATTATTCAAGGACCTGAAATTCGTATTGATCTTCGTTGCAGGAGCTATTGCAACTTTCCCGCTTCTTGTACCAGCCTTCTTCCTCCCATTTTATAGCACTTCCATCAAGCTGCCTTCAAGCACTGGTGCTGCTCTCCTGTCTGGTTACAACTTTTCGTCGGCCGTCGGCCGTATCCTCGGCGGCTTCTGCTCAGATAACCTGGGGCCTCTGAACACGCTCATTATCTCATTAATCCTCAGCGCCGTAAGCATGCTTGCACTATGGCCGGCTTCCACCACTTTAATACCACTGGCCTTTTTCGCCATAATTAATGGTGCCTCGAATGGTATGTATTTTGCTACAGTGCCGACTGCTGTGGGCAACATTTTTGGATCTGCCAGGGTATCTGTTGCGTTGGGCATGATTGTAACTGGCTGGGGAGCAGGTTACCTGATGGTGAGTAATTCCGGTGTAGTAATTGTAATGAAGTCTGAAGCTGATATGCGAATAACAGGGAGCCCCAATCGCGGGTTATATATTGGACGAGCATGGAGGATCGGATGCTGGTCTCATGGCCTTTCGACCAGCCATGTTCTACGCCGGCTCCCTCGCTATGGGAGCGACTGGCTTTCTAATACTTATGAGATCTCGGATAAGCTCATCGCTTTTGGCCAAGCTCTAAAATTGTTATGTTAATTCTCAGTACATATGGGGAAAGGGATAGAAAAGAACATTTAGTGACACCAAATAATGCAGTGATTGAAGACAGCCAGAGACGACCCGCTAGTGTCGTTGAGAGAACCGAGTCTGCAGATTCTACCACTGTTATCTAGTCTTTACCTTTGACTTTGCCTTCTTTGAGTAAAATGGTAAAGAGAACTGCGCAATATATCAGCCCGCCACGAACATTCATACCGTATGATCACCCATACATGTAGGTAGGCGCCTACTTCAATTCAATTGTCAGTCCGAGCTCAGCACCTCTACCCCACCTTTCCCTATCATTCGATGGTCCAGCGGTTCTTCTGAAGACCAAATAAAGTTGGTTGCGGTCATCACAAAACATGTCGAAAACCATGGATACGAGTCCGCACTGGGACGTTGCCCTCTGGGAGACACATGAAATAGAAGACGATTGCACGCTCGTCATCAGAACCGACAATGGGCGTACATTTTACTGCCAAATCTCGCCATCACGGTTCCATCAATCACCCACAGTCAAAGATCAATATTTTAGATGTCTCAATTTATTGCGCTCCGGTGAAGAGGAAGATGACTTCTATATGGAAGATGCGTGCGACTGGCTTTCGAAGTCCTTTGAGCGTCTCATTGCTCGTCTGGCGCCTCCTACGCTAAAACGACCAAGAGATGAGCTGCAATTTGGAGAAAGATATAACGACGGCTCGTAGTCGAGGAGAAAGAATGCAACAATAGCTTTTGCGGCCGACTGAGCCCCGGACTCTTCTGACCATCTGCTAATATTTTGAGACCGCATTTTATCCAAGAATATTTTGAATTTCTTCCGACTATGAGTGCACCGACTTTTCCATCTAAAATTTACCTTTGGTTTAGTACAGTGTTTTAAGCACACCAAAAAGGAAGAAAAAGAAAAAGAAAAAGAACATCTTACATATTGTCTGGAATGTCTAAACGAAAAATAGGACCATAGTCAACAATATGCGTATCTGGTTGAAGCTGCTGACAGAACTCTAAGCATCTTCGTCCACTCTTGATGAGATCTTCAAAATAAGAATCTTGGTCTGCGGATACGCCAAACCGTTGTAAATATTGTCTCAATTTGACCTTTGTGATTGTTTGTAACGGCTGGTTCTCTATGTTGAATGATAGATAAGCTACAACGCAAGTGAATCTGTGCTTGAGAGTCTTAATTGGTGAGGACTCGTCCCACTCTATGGAACGGAAAATTCTAGCAATAGGCTTCTCCAAAGGGTCTGCTCGGAATTGCTGCTGCCAGAATGAGATTGGATCGCTAGTCCATAATTGGAACGACGGATAAAGCTGTTTAACGTTCTCTGGAATCTTGTCATCTTCCAAAGGTGTAGTGGTATCTGGATTGGTATTGATATCTGGAGTTGTGCTGTTCTCCAAAAGGGCTATAGGATTCGAAGTTGTGGCATTTCCTAGAGATCTTTGATTGTCTGAAGTCTCGTTACCCTTCAGGAATTTGGGGTATTTCGAATAAAAAACATCGGCTAGAGTGAAAAGATCGTTTAGAGGTAGAGACGACATTGCGGTGGAGCTGGAGCCCTTTGGAGCCAAGCCCAACCCTTCCTTAAAAAAGGACGTAAGGCAATCCAATTCTTCTCCGTAGAAAACCCATCGATGCCTGCGAGCAAGTTGTGCCCCCGTGCGAGCCGAAAAGATTGAGAAAGGAACCGATTACACACAGTATCAAGAGCACCATCTTGCTTCAAAAGATCTTCAACTCTAGCATTATCACCATTGTTATTATTTTCACCTTCACAGAGCTCAAGAACTTTTATGAAATCTTCAAGAATAGACATCAACTCTTCTTTAGTAGGAGAAGTAAGCGATTCGTTGTTCGCTTGGCTTGCCATGTTGAGATCTGCCATCGTCTCTGGAGGTATGGAGTAGAACAATGTAAAATGCGGGGAGGGCATCTTTTTATGTCTGCCGGAGTTGTGTTATGCACCTCACTACAATGAGACGCATGATGTTGTTGGTTGTGTGGTTGGGCATCACTGCGTGCACAATGCTACTTGCTTTTCAAGATAATATTTGCTGACAAGTTATGTATTTTTGTGAAAGACCATCATTGGGTAAACCTGTCGGATTTCAGCATTTTAGTCATGCTTAGGTACAGATGGATAGTTCTCCAAATGCCAACCCTGATTACCGGTGTTGCAAAATGTGTTTATGGATACTTGAAAGTTCGAAATTAGTTGGAATCTCACTCAGATAGATGCTCTATTTCATTAGTGGCGGCACTTAATTCAAGGGCTCTTTTGGGTCTCCAGGGTAAAGCCTCATAATGCAAAAAAACATCAAGTGCATCCAACGAGCCGCCTGAGCTCAACCGGCAGTTGGTGATTGGTTCAAAAGACAAAATCACATGACTTGGCCCGGTTAGCTCAATCGGTAGAGCGTGAGACTCTTATGAGTGACACGTTCTGATGTTGCGATATCTCAAGGTTGCGGGTTCGACCCCCGCATTGGGCTTTTCCTATAAATAATACACCGGTTGAGATATCAGGCGGTACTTCATTTTTTGCCTTTTTTCTTTCTTTATTACTAGCTCTTTTTTCTTTTCTTCGTTCTTCCTTCTTCAAGTTTAGGGTAACAGAAGGGAGCCACCCATCTTGGACCCATCCTGGAAGCATATATCTCTCTTCTCTCTATATCTGGCAGCCAAATGGTCAATGGGGAGTTCTGAACTACCGGATGGTAGTGAGGGTTTGAGACAATCCATACTGTTGTACTGCTATGATTTATTGATTTATTGCATCTTTTTACTACCTAGGTACTTTCATCCATTTGTGCATACAATACAGCACAGCTTCTACCCAAAGCTTCTCTTACACTAGCATACAGCCACATATTTTCCCTTGTCCAACCAACCAATTCAGCTGTGTCCCAATTCCATGATCCACGCCCTATCGCATCTGCGTTCCTGTCGCAGCCCTGTAGCAAAAAGAGTAAACGCCGAATCCCCTCCGTTCCTAATAATACATGGTGTACCGTCATGATCCCTCTGCGCCAAGTTCCCTGCCTGACTCGTGTTCGCTTTTGCCATTTGGCCAAACACTTTCCATGTTCCAACTTTCCTTCATTACTTAGACATTAAAGATTCATGATTTACAGCATCCAGGCTGTGAGGCAGATAAAAGAAACATGTTCGTATCATATAAGCGTTAGTGTCGTGAAAGTGATGGCGATAGCCATTGTAATGCAGGCCCTAGTGAGCCCGAATTCTGTTGCTTTGCTGCTGGCGACAAAGTCAAATGGGCTTCCTCCACCGCTGCCTGGCTGCGTATTGGGCCTTCGTGTTGGCTTCGTGTTCTCCTCACTTGTGGACGTGGGTTGCTGGTCATTCGTCGTTTGAGAAGTCGCAGCGTTGGTGGCTTCGGTTGTAGACTCGCTCGTTGAGCTAGGTATTGTCACTGATGTGAGGGTGGTAGGTATCGCACTTGTAACTGCTGTTGTAACTGTTGTAGAAGGGACAGAAGATGTTGTCGTCGTTATTGGCTGGCTTGTTGTGCTTGTTGTGCTGGTTGTACTAGTTGTCTCCTTAGATTGTGATGATGCTTGAGGCGGTGGCGGAGTCTGTGTTGGAGGAGGAGATGCGGTGCTCTTTAGTGGCGCGTCCTTTTTGCAGAGAGCGTCAAGGATATGACCTCCTTTGACCTCCACGAGGAGAGAATTTGAGGCAGCGTTGATGTTGGTACAAAACCCTTGCACAGAAAACTGCACCGCTTCTAATCCTGCGATGCAACCCTCAGAGCACGTCGCGCCGCTGCCGAAATCGCTGGGGCTGCATCCTCGAATGGGCAGATTGTAGGCGTAGAGGCATTGGACGGATACCGACGAAGTCAGGCTTTGGAAATTGGACAGAGACAAGGAATTTGCTGAAGCCGCCCCTGCCAGGAAGACGAGGCTGGCGAGGCTAGGCCGCTGCACTGTACGTTTTCTCGCCATGGAGCTATGATTCGGGCGGGTGTGGTTGTAGATGGTACGACGATGAAGTTGTAGTTTAGTCGTCGTCGTTGTGTGTGGAAGAAGGAATACCGCTGAGACCGCCCTCTCCGAGTATTGACTGCTTTAGCAAAGGGAGGGAAAATGGCCCAGCCGGCAGTAATGGGAAATACGGATCATCAAGTAGCATTCCAGCTTGAGGCCCTGCTGTCATGGGAAACGACCGGATCGCTGGATCAGCGTATGCACCGTGGCAGCGCGATGCGAAACACGGCGTGTCTCAGACTTACAATATGACGCCAGCCACGCACGATAGCAAGAGCGATTGGCGCCCTTGTAACCGTTTATCGGACGAACTTCCCGCATCTGTCAGCATTGTCGTTTCTCGAATCACTTTTGACATGTTTCAATCAGGGGCTCATGTTCGGGCAAGCGCGTGGCAGACAGGGTGCCTATGACGAGTCTAAGATGGAGATGGAGATGACGATGGTGACACAGATGGGGTACGGGGTGGGAGGACGGGTACATGTACTTTGGAGAGCACGACGTTTCTACCCCGGAACAGAGGTATTCAATACGAATGCAAAATTATTGAGATACAGTCTGGAACATACAAAGAGTGCCCCGAAACGAATTAGTATTGCTTGATTAGATGACGTGTACTGATGTTCCTTTCTTCTACAAGAAGTTGGTACTAAATGTACCTTACGGGGGATTGGTGGGCTCTTTCAGTGGTTTGATGGAGTAGAACCATTTGACAGCAACTGAGACTCAGCTCAGACTAAACCCTTTATGGATCTCAAATGATTCTAGTTACTGGATTGGGTAAAGATCGGCAGAGACTGGCCAATCAAAACGCTGGATTACAGCCGCTGTAGCTTATAGTGGATTTAGTGGATGGAACGCTGTAGATATTGCTTGATGAATGTACGCTTTTTGAGTGTTGGAATTGATCAAATTTTACGAAGAAATCACGTTGCGAATGGGAATTAAATAAGGAGCTAATTAAATGTGCTTTTATTGATTTAGACTGCTAGACTATTTATCTATTGCAAGAAGTGCTGTCGTTCCTGCTTTTTCGCTTTATCAATCAGATCAATCGCGCGCTGTGTCGCAAGCTACAGCGCTGTGCCGGGCCTCGCAGCGCTGTATCGGCTGTTGCAGCGCTGCGTGTTGCAAGCTATAGCGCTGTGCCCGCTGAAAGCCACTATAAGGGAAATGCTGCATTCTGATTGGTCCAATGCTTCTCAAATGATTTCACTTCTTCAAATGGTTTCAATTTCCTAAATAGGTTATGTGCTATAAACCCTTCTATAACTACAAAAGGTTTAGGGGTCTTTGTCAAGGATTATAGGGCATTTGGCAACTATTCCCCCTCTTTGGCAACGATTTTATAGCACCTAACAGTTACAGTGCCCACCGGTTTCCCACTACTGTAGTTTTTACATAGCTAAAAAAGCATGCTCTCTTTCCTTTTCTTTCTTGTGAGAAACATGCATGTATTTAGGAGCCAAGAGGAACCAAGAGGCCTCGATTCTAATCTCCCTTTTAAGTGTGAAGACGCTTGCATGCGATTGGCCGGGAGTCTTTGACTCAACTAGACGAAGTCTGACCATGTTGGATCAGAAGGGCGTGAGCCTCCCGTTAAGCGTTCTCACTAAGTTAGCCTGATCCTGCGCTCCCGCCGGACAAAATGTTTCTTACATGTACTCATCTCGCACAATCGCATCATGGGACTTTCCCCTAAAGGTAGTAAGAAGATGCTATCGTCAACCTTGATAAGTGACTGTTTCAAGGCAAATGTCGACAATCTCCAAAACCACGTTTGCCCCGGCTCTCATCAATGCGAAACGAAACTCAAGGGCGACTGAAACATGCTATAGACTGCTTAGCCAAAGCGAGAATGGTCCAGGTACCGCCACAGCTTTCTCACGCGATGCCCGCCATCCCGCCTGTCCACCCGCTTGAGCTGAACTGGAGTTAGCCACGTCTCTCGGTAAATATAGCGCCTGTTCTGCCAATCAGAACCCAATTCAGTCCAGCAAAAACCGGTACTGGTGCAAGCTGCATCTCGCAGGAACACACCAAGGATGCGAATCCCAGGCTCGGTACGGCAGACAAGGGCCGCCAGGCAGAAGGCGAAAATGCATGAACGGCTTCTCATTCTTGTGATCGAAAATGGAATTTCTTTCTTCTTCAATCTCCGCGTTCTACAGCCTCCGTGAAATGAAGCCTTCGTGACGCTTCTGCGAAATCGACAAACATGTCCCACCCCGACGGATTTGCAGACCCGGGGCTGCCAGGATTAACACCCCCGCGTCAGGGCGCGTATCACCAGCTCGTGTCCCTAAGGAGAAAACCTGTGCCGGCGAGAGCGGGGCCATATCACCAGAGTGTGTTTCCTGTCCTGGATTTGATACGACGTAGACGGGGCTTGGCTGACGGGGCTNNNGCGCAAAACGATGAGCAAGGAGAGATCGAGGACGAAGAAGAGGCTCTATCAGTTCCAACACTTTACGATTCTCATGAGGGCATAGTGGCAAGCAGTGCAGGCTTCGATCAGCCTTCGCTGGCGCCTCCTCCCAAATGGCCGCGGAATTCTCATTCGGCTCTCTGGGCGCCGATATGGCTCAGCAAGGTCACTCTCATCGCCTTTGCCATTACATTCCTGTTAATGTTGCTGGCCACTGCTTTGCTCTTTCACTTTTCTGAAATTCACAACGGAATCAGCGTTCAACGGGAGGCAAACCACTACGCCTGGAAGTATGGCCCAACTGCGGGTAAGTCACTGNNNATGGCATCTTTCTTTTCGAGTGCTGATCATAGGTTCATCGTTCTTGTGGTGGTGGGAGCCTTGTGGCGGCAAGTTGACTTTGCAAACAAGATCTTGATGCCTTGGGAAGAGCTGAGAACGGGGCCTTCGTCGGCGGACAAGACATTACTCCTAGACTACATCTCCCCACTGCTTCCCATTAGTCTGTGGACGGCTATCAAGAATCGACATTGGGCTGTTGCGTTGTCTCTAATTGGCCGACTGCTAATACTAGGCACTGTTCGTCTTTCTTCACGCTTTTCCTCCTCTGTTGTCCTTTCAGCTATATACNNNTGCTATGCTACTATTTCTTCAACAGGTCTACTCATTCTAGAGCCAACTCAAATGTCCAAAGGCGACCAAAAGTTCGAACTATCGTCACAATTTCAACTAAACAAATCTGTTGATCCCCGAGTGGCCTGGGCGGTCGGCCCAGGTCCCGCACAGACTTACTATGGGATAAACTTCTATGGACTGCGCTATCCGCCCGGCACGGCGCAAGACTTTATCGTCCCCGATTTTCGAGTTCCATCGATGGCCGCCACTAATCTGGATTATACAATGAATACGGACGGCCTCAAGGTCAACTATGATTGCGAACTCCTTCCTCTTACTAATGGATCAACGGCTTATATGCCATGGCGAAGCATAATGGCACCATTCATTGTTGCCAATGTCACTACCAAGGATTGCGACATCAAGGGGGTTACTCTGGCTGAGGGCCCCGATCACGGCTATTATCATAACCCAAACGCGACGCAGAACTATCAGGCCCAGTTCGCCGTCTACCCTTGCAACTACGATTTCGATTTCAGTAAAGAATATATCCCCCAAGGCAATTTATCCTTGGAATTACAAGTATATAACATCAGCAGAGATTTGCGTATGTTCATGTCCGTGGTCGATGTCCGCATTTCGGCTCGCGATCAGTCTCCTGAGTACATGTACCTCCACAAAGTCACATCTGCTCTTTGCAAGCCCTCCTATCAGGTCGGCCATTTTGATGTTGGCGTCCCAAACGCCGTCAATGGATCCGCTCATGCTCGTTTCTCGTCGCCGGCAAATACGTTAAATGCTGTGAAGAATTTTACTCAGGGATCACTCGCCTTGGGCGTTGTGTCTTCGAGCAATTCTTGGGAACTGAGCAACGGAGGAGTTGACTATGTTATTTCAGCGACTGTGCCGACATTTTTCCAACTCTTGTCAAAGAAAGCTGGGGTGGAATCTATCGGAAGTTTTATGGATCCGCAACTTCTTGTGAATACGGCAACCGATGTATTCAAGGGAATCGGGACTCAGGTTTTGAACCAAGTCATCGTTCAGCCGGCGAATCGTACTGCCACTGGAAGCATTACCTATGTGGAGCAGAGACTGCACGTTAAAGGTCTTTCGACTGGCTTCATGTGTAGCTTTCTTGGACTGTTGGCCATCTTGTCTGTGGGAATGATATTTGCCCGGCCAGCGTTTACGGCTCCAGACCGTCCAGGGTCGGCTCTCTCGATGGCTACGCTGCTCGTCTCAAGCTTTCACCTCAACAGGATTCTGTCGCCGATGGGTGCTTTGAGCAACGAAATGCTACAACAACGCCTTGCGGAATACCAATTCCGAACAGCTCATGTTTCTGATAACGGTGCGAATGTCTCTATTGAACCAATTCAGCGAAATGAAGGACGAGTCATGAGCCATCCTCTTGAAAAGGTTCAAGGCACGGTGCCGTCATGGAGGCCCATGGCTAGTACGACCTGGTTCCTTGCTCTTGCGATATGCTTGCCATTGCTCATCATTGCATCTCTGGAGATTGTTCAACACTTTTCAGATATAAATAACGGATTCATGAGCATCAGCCAATCGAGCTCACTTGCGTTTGCTACCTACATCCCTTCAGCTGTGGCCCTAGGAGTAGCTGGTCTCTATAGCGCAATGGAAATGTTGGTAGCAATTTTTGCTCCCTATACCCCTCTCAAGCGTGGAAGAGCTATTGCAGAGAGAACCATTACGCTGAATCTTGTTGGCCAGCTGCTCCCTCGTGCTTTTTATTTATCGCTTAGAACAAAGAATTTCGCGGTAGCTATTGCGCTAGTTGGCACCTTGATTGGAAGTTTTCTGTCCATTATTGTGTCAGGTCTGTATAGCGCAACCAGTGTCCAAATTGTCCAGAACATTACACTTTACCAGAACGACACATTCAACTTTAACAACGTCGACCTTTCACTAGATGATAACGAGGCCACTGCTATTGACAATTTAATCGAATATCTCGGCTTGAACAGTACAAAATGGAGTACAGGAGACCTTGTCTTTAATATACTCGATCAAGACGCTATCTCGACGACGAATTCGAGCGACAATATACCATTGACGATTAATGTACCTGCCGTAAGGCCGTCGTTAAACTGTACCTCGATACCGAATGATGATAGAAAAGTGACAGTACTCAATCAGGATGACTCGGGGATGTTCATTATGCCTGGGCAAAGCAATTCCGCGAGTGCTTATGAGGGGTATGTTTGGGTGGGATTGAATACAACGATGAGATATGCCGACTGGTGTGAGACTGCGCCTAAAGGAGCGAANAAAGAGGAGCCATGGATGCAGTACTTTATGCTTCCCAACGATACCAGCATGGCATACGTCGGCAAAGGCTCGATCATTGCGTGGAGTAACGACCTTGTTTATGGAGATGGAGTGTTGGATACAAACCCCTCGTCAGGATCGGCTGGTAATGGAGTTCAGATAACAGACAATGGATGTCCGACATTTGCCGTCACGTTTGGCCTCATGAAGCTGAAGAAAACGGGCAAAGGATCCAAGGCAAAAATCACCGGTTTCGAGCAAGATCTCGCCACCCTTGTCTGTTATCAGAACATTAAGCAGGTCATGACAAATGTCACATTACAACTTCCCCAGTTCAACTTCGATTCCACTCAGCCTCCCATAACAGATGAGCGTACCGCGAAGTTCTTAAAGACCAATCGCAGTAGTGAGAGGTTCCCTTTCTTGCCAAACGCTTGGCTGAACGGTCTAAGTGCTCCTCTGTTTAATCAGACGGTTCCTGGTCCGAATAATACCGATCCGATAAATAATCACATAGACACCTTCATTGAAGCTCTGGTTCTAAGTAAGAATGGTCGACCAGCGAATGAGCTCGCAGGTGCTAAGAATATCGAGAACCTCAAGAATGCTACGCAGCGGTTCTACAGCGTGTACATGGCTCAAGCCATATCTCTAAATATGCGCGACAACAGTACCGCTGGCGGTGAGGGCTCTCTACCTACATATGATGGCGTGGTGACCACAACTGGTCATCGGCGACTACAGCAGAATCGCGGGCCCAAGATTGCACTCCAGGTTGTTCTCGGGGTTATGGTTGCATGTGGCATCGCGACGAGATTGCTTTTACCAGTGCGAGATGTATTGCCGCATAATCCCTGCTCGATTGCCGGGACGGCAACGTTGATGGCAGGCGGAGAGGTGGTGTCTCAGCTGGCGGACCAAGCTATAATATCTAGTAGACATCTGAGTGCAAAAAGCCTGCCGGTAGATGGACTGTATAGTTTGAAGTGGTGGCGGGATGAGAAGGGCGGAGATCGATATGGCATTGATCTGGAGCCGTCATTATAGCTAGCAGATAATACAGCAGCTAGACCAGTATCGCTGGCGTGCAGGTCTTGAACTATTAATGAACACTGATCTTATATAGTAAATAGTTATGCAATAAGCACAAAGAACAAAAATCTACATTTTAAACAACGATTGTTCTTCCTTTCACCCATGTATCATCTTGAAAGCGGATTAAGCGCGATGTTTGCAAATGATTGGCCGCTGCGCGGTGTTTCATCCTTTGGGCGGCGCTTAGACTCAGTGCGTGCAGACAAATCAAGTGGTGGATGAAAGAGGCAAGACAGGCAGGGGCAGAAATCAGGCTGTCTTTAAAAACGAGGCGAAATGCTTGAGCTGAGAATTTTAGCTCACTTGTGTTTCCCTCGGCGTTGTTTCCTTCTCTTTGCTACTTTTAAATTGTGCTACATTTTGGGCTCTGTTTTCGGTGGTGCTTGCATGCGTGTTTGCTTTTAGTCAATGGGCGTCTTCCATTCAAGGGCGCTTACACAAAACCACAAAAACTTCCTATAATCATCATGAGACTACTTCTATTCCTATATACGCTTATTACTTTCTTCAAATTCTCTTCCTCCACGGTTGTCGTCACAATCACCGCCGCCCCAGCCATCCCCTCCGGCGAACCATCCTATTCCAACCCTACGTCTTTTACTTCTGCGATTCTTAATTCGACTAATACCTACCGCCGCGAATACAACGCCACTTCACTATACTGGAATACCACTCTAGAAAAATTCGCTAATGCATATCTTCAATCGGATACAACCTGCAAATTCGCCCATTCAGGCGGACCATACGGCGAGAACATCGCAATTGGATACGCGAACGCCACAGCGACGGTAGAAGCTTGGGGTAACGAGGACGAAAAATACAACTTCAACCATCCTGGCTTCACGGAAGAGACGGGACACTTTTCGCAGCTGGTCTGGAAAGCGACGAGGGGCGTTGGGTGCGGGAGGAAGTTGTGTGGTACGAGAGGCTGGTTCGTGGTGTGTGAGTATTGGCCGAGGGGGAACGTAGGGGGCCAATATGGGGAAGAAGTTAACCGAAAACTTGGAGGATCGGGAGGAGGGACGAGACTGAGCGGTGCTGTTGTTGCTGCTATTGCAATAGTAGTGAGTTTGGTGCAGTGCGGTGTAGTGGTTGTGGTATTTTGGTGGTTTGGGACTATGATGATGTGACTAGGGACATTCTGATGTTGGGGTACTGTGCATGGGTTTTCATTAAAGTATTTATTTTGTTTCGGCATTTTAACAGCATTAGAGACTAAGGCGTAAAGTAATGTTCATAATCGACTTCCCGTTACTGGCCGTTGATACTGTCCGTTGATGACATGCTACATCTGGTGATAGTTCACATGAATCACTAAAGAAGAGCTATCAATAAATTGGTAGGCATCAACTTGAATAAACCGTATGGATGTTTAGCTTTCATCAACATCTGGCAGGAATTTGTCGTTCAGACGTTCGAACTAAACTATATAGATTTTCTTTCGCGCTTTTAATTGTATTTACAAATCATCACAATAATTCTGTGAAGTCTTCTACAGGTGACTTAAGAATCCCATGTTGCTCTGGGAGAACCTACTGCCTCCGTTGATCTGACAATTCTATTTTGCCTCCAGCATCACTAAAAGTTGGCAAGATCTTAGCCATGTTAAGAATAATTTCACCGTCACCTGTCTAAAGGTGTCTCCAGAACCATGCCGAGTGAACGAGGAGCCGTTTCAACAAATCCGTTCTTTTGGTACAGTTTTCTTCCAGGCCCGTCTGCCATAAGTGTGATGTAAGGAGTTCCGTCTTGGGGCGCTTTTGTCGAAATTTCCCATAATAGCCTTTTCAGTATCTGGTCCCCCAAGCCCTTTCGTTGGTGCTGTGGATGGATTGCCATGTCCGCTATGTGGAAGTACCATCCGCCGTCGCCAATGATGCGCCCCATTCCAATGACTGAATTGTCTTCTTCTGAAGTAATGAAGCAGCCATACCAGCTGCCTTTTGAGATTTCGCTAGCTTGTGAGACAGTTTTCGGTGAAAGGCCAGCGATTGAACGAAGGTTGAGGTAGTCTGGTACAGATGGGTAGCCATCTTGGATAATATATCCGGATGGCAAGGCCGAGGCGACGAAAGAGCTCACTATTAGCAGCGTTAATTATAGGCTTTGAAGGAAGAATAGATGATATAAGTACTTGGGAAACACTATTGAACGGATGGCTTTACGAACTTTTTAAGTGGTAGAGATCACAGCACATAAGAGCCTTTCGCGTCCAAAAATTCAGAGAAACAGCCAAAGCGTTAGCCTTGAGCTTTTCAATTCTGCGGGAAGTCCAAAATTTAAATACTAAGAGAGCCAATTTTCACGGTAGAAGTCTGTAGGCTACTAGGCAGGATGCGGGGCCCTCGTGAAATCCGACATTTGCGACAAACCCGAGATGTGCGACCAAAGCCGCAATAATTTGTAATTCTAGACATTTTACAAATCGAATTCGTATATGAGCTCGGAAATCAATTGATAAAAGGACACAATGCATAAAAACTCAGGAGCTCGCTCAAAAATGAAGAAGCGTTGGATCTCTTATTGTCTACATCTCCGCGCGCTGTCTCCGCTGGACTACTAGTAGTCAAGGTTGGCCTCCAGGATGTCGCAACTTCATTTAAAAGAAAGTGATACTTTCAACGATGATGTGGGAAGAAACAGCGACGATTCAACGCCCATCAATGCGAATACGCCATTCGATAGCAGCTCGGAACCGATGGCAGACATTGAGAAATCCGCCGCAGAGGATACTCATGCTACGAATACAGACAAGCATCGATTTCCAGAAACAAATCTCAGCGAATGCATCGTTGGCTGGGATGGGCAAGATGACCCTGAGAACCCCCAAAACTTTCCCTCAAGTCGCAAATGGGGGTTGTTGGCATTGATGGCTGGCATCACTTTCGTCTCGCCGCTCGCGTCAAGTATGCTGTCGCCCGCTATTGGATATGTCGGAGCCGACTTCGGGGTCTCCAACGAGGCTATACTTTCCTTACCGTGAGCATCTATTTACTGGGCTACTCAGTAAGTATCGCCACACCAAAACATTCCAAGACCAGTATACACATATACTGATTCAATATGTAGTTTGGCCCCCTCTTACTAGCGCCTCTAAGCGAGATCTACGGTCGTCGAATAGTCCTTAGTTGTGCAAACTGGTTTTTTGTTATATGGCAGATTGGATGTGCCAAAGCCCCGAATATTGCAAGTCTGATTGTGTTCCGGCTGCTCTGTGGTGTGGGCGGTTCTGGCTGTTTGACTCTAGGAGCCGGCGTGATCGCCGACCTGTTCCCCATTGAGAGCCGTGGCTTTGCAACGTCTCTCTGGAGTATGGGGCCTTTGCTAGGCCCTGTTGTCGGACCAATTTGTGGAGGATTCATTAGCGAGACTGTGGGCTGGCGTTGGGTGTTTTGGGTTCTCCTGATAGTTGGAGGGATCACCTCCGCTGGCATTGAGATGCTCAATCGCGAGACTTACGCCCCTGTTCTCATTGAATGGAAAAGTAGGCGCCTCGCAAAGGAGCTTGGAAGAGACGATCTCCACAGTGTTTATACAAGGGCTGGAGCCGATGGGTCAACTTTGTCAAAGCTAAGAACAGGTATGGTACGACCGATTCTGTTGTTCTGCAAATCTCCCATCGTCTTTCTCCTTTCAACATATCTGGCTCTTGAGTATGGACTGCTCTATCTCTTCTTCACTACAATTCCTTCCGTGTTCAAAGACAAGTATGGCTTCTCAACCGGGTTATCGGGTTTGGCCTATCTGGGAATTGGCATCGGCTTCATGGGTGGATTGGTATTGACGGCCCTCACCAACGATCGGATCATGGCAAAAATGGCGCAGCGCAACGGCGGAAAATTTGAACCGGAGATGAGGCTGCCCATGATGATTTTCTACGCCGCATTTTGTCCCATCAGCTTCTTCTGGTACGGTTGGACGACCGATAAAGGTGTTCATTGGATTGTCCCAATCATCGGCATGGTACCGTTTGGCTTCGGTTTGATGGGCTTATACCTTCCCATTCAGACATATATCATCGACTCATACCCGGCTCATGCGGCATCAGGCAGTGCTGTCCTCGTCGCCTCTCGATCTCTATTAGGCGCTCTGCTACCGCTTGCCGGCCCAAGGCTCTTCGCATCACTCGGCCTGGGATGGGGAAATTCCTTGCTAGGCTTCATTTCACTGGCGTTCATTCCCGTTCCCATTTTATTCTCCAGATACGGAAGAGCCATCCGGGAGAGATATCCAGTGCATCTCTAAAGTGACTGCATTTTGCGAACCGATGGGCTGCGAGGCCATGCGCCAAATTAGAGGAGTTGCTTAATCTCCATGTAAGTCACAACTCCAAGGTCTAATCGAAGGGGCTGCCGAATGTCTGTCTGTTGGATGAGATACTTAATTACCTATATATAGCCATTTTTCTACCCTTTTTTACAAAAGCTTCTACTTAGGTGCACTGATATTGAATTATAGAGCAGCGAGATATTCATGATGTTTGTATTTCAATTATGTATTTACAATCATCTTTTATGGATCCCTTCTAGTCGGCTTGCTGGGCTTTCAAAATCTCTCAGTTATCTTATAAGCTCAATCATATATTCTGGTCTCAAGGAGATGCATCTCGTGATCCCAAAGAGTCTATGATTCATTGTTAGCTGGTTTATTATGTCATCATTATGCAAATTGAACATTCGAATTCAAGCGATAAAGAATTGCTTACCCAGTCAAATAAATCTTCCATCGTATCAATGCTAAGCAGCTCATAGATGGCATTTTGTGAAGAGGGGAACTCATCTTCCACATCGTGTGTAGGACAAGGTTCTTGAAGCATTACGTCTGAGCTATAGAACTCCATTTGCTTAGATGAACTGGCCTCATCCAAACTTCGATTTTGCTTGCAGATTCCCAGTCGACGTAACATCACGACCAGAATCTTCGTAGCTGCATCAAACTCGAAAGAGATTCTTGGCGCGCTTTTCCAGCTTGCATATAAGCTTTTCAGTAGCTGAACCAAGCGATCAGAGTCCACAGGACTTGTTGACCCCTCTGCTTCTCTCCGATACACTAGCTCTAGGCATACTACCATTGCAGCAGTGAGCCCGTCAGAAACACAGCGAGAAGCTTGGAACCAAATTTTATGGCGGTTCGAAGTTTTACGCGAATATACCGGAAGATCTCGTTTTCTAATTCCAGTATTCTTTCTGCTGCAGAAACGCACGTCTCTCGAAAAGACTGCGTTTGGAAGTCCATGGTTCTCTTCGTCAAGAATGGTCGATGTAGGACACAACATGTGCGCTGATATGTCATCTCCAGATTAGATCTCCAAATGGCCATTTTCTCATCTTTAATGGACGACCCAGTTGATGCAATACGAAGGACCGTAGGGATACTATCTCTGATAGCATTCAATTGTTCGCATAGACTGGCGACTTTCTGAGGCTGAGATGCAAGATCAGGCGTTAAATCTGCAATATCAGCAGCCATGGACAATATCGCGTTCATCTTTTCCATATAAATAATCCTGTTACAAGCCCTAGTCGCGATGCGAGCTGATGGCAGCTCTAGAGTGTAGGGGTCAAAGTCTTCATCCAGCAAATTCCGAGGGCGTTTCGCATCTCCCAGTCCGCTGGGAACCACCCGAGGCAGCCCAGTCTCGTATGCTACGACACAATCCGTCACCAAAAGTGTGAGCCAAGCTCTTCGGCGCATTTCTGCCTCGAAAATGGTTATCTGGCTATGGATTTGAGTGTCACGATGATACCCACTCACAATGGCCAGCCGCGACACTAATCCCAGCAGAACAGAGACATCGGTTTTCAGATTATCAGTCCGTTCGTATTCCATTCCCAGATACACAACAGCTGCCTCAACCTTGTATTTTCCAGGAATGGCCATATCGGATTTCGCCAAGAAAGCTGCGCTCTGGATACGGTAAAACTCAAAATCGCTTGGCAGACTCAAGCCCGCGACATTGGAGTCGGTGGTGTGATCCATCCATATACTGCAGCATAGAATCCCGTAAAGCAGAGACAGCCAGGCCGGGGANAAGCTTTCAGGATTTTCCCAGAATTCCAAATACTGCCAATGGTTAGCAAGGCTGAGATTATACCTACGCAGCAAGATCAATACCTCTTGTTTAAAGGTTGGAGCGTGTATAGTAACTATNNNTGCTTGTAANNNGTTGAANNNATTTTTTTTATCATAGCTGGGAGTGACCTTACTCAGGAATGGTTCCATAGAGTCCAGACAGCGGTACACAAGCGCATCAGCGGTTTCTCGCGGTGGCAATTTTCCGAGGTGCTCCATGAATAGCGTGTCTTTGAAAAAGCCTGTGAGTAACGCTGGGCCTTGGTAAGTTCTTTGTTGCTCATTTCCGATACCATCTTCAACATTGATGTTCCACCTCCCAAGCTCAGCAGTCTACAGACGAGTTAGATAATTCTAGGATTTGAGATGGCGAGTAAATGGATCCTCATTCACAAGACGTAACTGACAGCGTCATTCATGATGGCCGACCAATGACTTGCATTTGTGAAAAGCGTATCGTTATTTATCGGTCGTGACGCATCATGCAAAGAAGTCGAATCAAGCGAAGGCTTTGAACCCACTCGACAGGATACTGAATCGGAGCCATTGCGCAGCGTCCTCGGACAAGGCAACTCAGAACCACGCGATTCGGGCCCAGATGAAGGTTTCTTTGATAATTTATCTTCCAAATGCCGGAGTCGTCCGTCAAAGGAACGTAAACGGTCGTCAAACAACAGGCGCTCGTTAATGATTGAACTGCCTGTAATATTCGCTGGGGCCGGCCATTCACGGCCGTAGGTGCAAGATGCTTCCCGATGTCGTTTCACGCACGTTGCGCAGGGCTTTCTCCGGTCGCATTTCAACCTTGAGTAGTTTAACAGCGTGTTCAAAAAAGATGTAATGGGGAACAGAAAGGCTGTTTCATACTTGTCTTTTCTACAGGTATTGCAAGACAGGAGCACTCGTGGCTTTTGGTGTCTTCTTTTCCGAAGTTGTTGGGAACGCTGAGATGATTGAAGGTCCATTGGTTACAAGGTACAATACTTTCATGTAACATCCGGTTATAAATGTCTAATTTTATTATTGTTTTATTCTTGCTAAGAGCCAGTTTCACTCATTGTACTACAAGTGGTTGTAATCTCTAAATCCACGACCCTTATTGGACTATCGGAAATCTCGGAGATCTCGGGTTTGGCTAGTATTTGTCACTGCGCCACGGTGCGTCATTGGGCTTACATGAATAGACAGCGCCATACTAAAATTTCCACGCGTACAGTAATACCTAGACAGAGGATCACCTCAAATGAGCATGGTATGAGTACGGCGACAGAAAGTCACCTAATTTTACTTTATTTCAGCGCAATTGGTCGACACTTTCCAAGCATATCTACAAGCGAGGTACACATGTAGCGTTATAATAAGTAACACAAAAGTAAAAAAACGAGCAAAACATCAAGCTCAGCCCAACGAAATCAACGCTTCGAGTTTGCGGTTTCGTATCATCGCGAGATTCCACGTAACTCATCGCTGCATAACGAAGCATTAGAAAAAAATTTGTTACACAAAGGCTTAGACTGCTACACTGTGAACCTCCACCGAACTTGCAGAAAAGATAGCTCAGGCTCTGGGTAATGAGAGGAGTGTAGGCCGAGCTAAAAACGTTATTTAGTTCAGATTCCCTTTGTGTTTGAAAACATAGGTACAGGAGCGAGTACCGGGCTGTATCCAGGGCATATCCATAAAATGCGCCTACGAACACGCTTCTTGCTCGCGCTACTAGACACGTTGACTCATTCTTAGGAACGGCCGGGGGCGCACGGTAAGGGTGTTTGCGTGTCGAGATGGATTCATCCACGGGGGAGCTTGCTGAGATTTTGCTCATCTGGATTGCTAGGTGAGGTCTGAGTTTTATCACAAATGTAAGAGCAAAGCAAAACCCACCGACGATGATAATGCAAGAGCGGCCTAGGTTTCAAATGTTTGTTGAAGGCTGAAAACTCTGAGGCAGCCATCGCAGCTATGGCCTCACTCGGGACTGACCGCGCTGCTTAGTTGTACGCTATTGCGAAAGCAAAGCAAACAAATCGGCACCTAAAATGCAATGCTATTGCTTTAGCAGCACTTGTTGGCACGTAACGGCATTTGTCGGAGGCAGCCAATGCGCCATCGTTGTGTATGTTGGGGCATTGGAAAATGAGGGTTGGGGATCGGGAAGCCTGTAGATTAAACACGTACGGCTCCGCCTCCAAGTCATTTCATACATACCCTAGTACATTATGAAAAATATTTTCATGGTCTTAGGCATACTAATACCTTAGACTACTGCCGAAAGCATATCTCGTTTGTGCTAACCTATTCTGCTTTACTGGAACATCTGTTTTGAAGAAACCATTACAATCTTAGTATCAACTCGTCAGTTAATTGATGCTCACCAACATGGAGCATTATAAGTCGTTCAGAACGAGATTATAGATCTGGAGATCGCATTGCTCGAGGGGGAAGAGATTGATCAGCATTGCTACATATAGCTACATGTTGGCGACTACCAAATTGAAGCAGAGATATAGCTTCCCAACGAAGCATAAGTTAGTAGAATATTACATCTAGTTATGGAAGCTCGTTGCTTAGTTCTATTGTATACTGTCGATCATGGAATTAACTTCTCCATGTTGCGTCTTGGTCATACTGTGCGGGCGATCGGCCGGTTACTCTCACCGTTTCCGCGGCTTACTTGGCTCGCCTAATTGGAAGTTATCACAAATGACTTGAATCTGGCCGCGACTCCCACGAATAGCAGCTCAAGCAGCTAACTAGATATTTGGTTAAGTAACTTGAATACATCGTAGCTCGGTAGTTTTGAGTTTATCCCCTGCATCAGTGTCTTATATGAAGAAGCTTAATGAATGTCGATCACTACACCAGGAATTAGTCAGTGTCGATCACCGCGCTAGGGGCCTGTGGTTGAATAGATTGAAAGTTCAAGAAATAAGTTACTGGTACTGCGATCAGGAAGGTCAATTGAAGCTCCAGGTCAGAGAGTGGAAGAATATCGCCATGATTATCAGGGGCATGTCTTATTAAATCTTTGCAATATAGCCGAATGGTTGACTACAATCAGCTTGCCGATCTGTTGTAAATAAATATCCACGGTGTATTTCGGAGATGTTTTACACAAACAAACAATTTTATAACGACTATAGGTTAGTAAATACGAGATTCATGTAAGCTACAGGCGTGAATTGTAGGGTGACTGGGCTTAACTCATGCATGAGTTGCAAGCAACGGCAATAATAATCGTTGGGATTATATCATTTCTCAAGCTACCCCTGCTAGAGTTTGAGCTTCAATCCGTGATCGCCAAATAATCCATCCGATTCAGGTGGCTAGGACAAAGTATAACATCATAAAGTTCTATAGCCCCTGTCCTCGTTGGAGTTTCGGTTGAGATCCAAGAGATTCTTGGGCACAGTCCAAGATATAAAAGGCAGCAATATTCCCACGATTCCCAACACATCATCCCATCGAATTCTAGCAGTCTATACTTCATAATCCAGTTACCATCGTCCAAGTCTCAGTTTCTTATTTCTATTTAAACAATATGAAGTACACTACCGCTCTCTTTGCCCTGGCTGCCACTGCCATCGCCGTGCCCACCACTGGTGGCAACAAAGGCAATGGCGGTGGTAAAGACAACAACGGTGGAGAAAGTACCTGCAACACCAACCAGGTTGCAGTTTGCTGCAATGGTCTTCTGGGAGGCATACTCTGCAATATTGGTATCCTCGGAAACAGCTGCAGCAGCGGCTCATATTGCTGTGATTCGAACGCAGAACAGGTGAGCTCCAGATTGACTTATCTCAAATCTCCCCAGAACACCACTAATAAGAAAATGNNNTATCTAGGCGGCCTTATCAACCTGAACCTTCTCAACTGTGTTGCTCTTTAATCAGGAATTGCCCAGAAAGTGGTCTATTTGGCCCGACTCTTGTGGTCAGCACAGCGAGATTACCCTTATCGACTTATACCAGGCTCGACAAGAGTCAGCATTCATCCGCAACGACTCGGACATATCAACTGGAGATTTAAGTTCCATCGCTACGCTCATTTAGATAACTTGGATAGCCAGTTGTAAGCAAAGTATTCAATGGGTTTTGGTATTGAATATCGACTGTAACTGTGAAGAAGCGTTCCCCTGAGCCTTGATAATTACCGTATTTCTCATTGAAAGTAACACAGTTCGTCACACAACCCTAAATTATGATACAGCCATGACTCCAGTTTGGGCTAATCATTTAGCTCATGCTATCTCAAATTTACACAATGAATGCTAGAATTAACTGCCACCGACTCTAATAGAACTAGCAAGCTACTACTGACGATGCTGTTTAGAATAGCTGGAGGACTATAACCTTTTCAAAGCGTTATATAGTACATATCTTTTCATGTGGATTGCAGGGTAGAGTAGTAAAGAGAAGTGACCTAATCCAGCAATGGAGTACACTACATAGTGGAAACCTTCCGGTCCCCTCTGTAGCCAAGGATAGAACACCATCACGATTCGAAACGCTATACAAATCCAGGTAGCTCTCTGTGCTACCAGTATCCTACGAGGCTGAATTAGATTAGAAGACTTCCTGTAAGGTTTATTGTCGGCAATCTAGTTTAGTAGAGTGCAGAAAATCACTGCCAGATATCCAGTATTTGTTCAATTTGTTCATAACAGAGAGGGGGAAAGGGAACCACTGAAGAACCAAGCCCCCTTTGTTCATATTCAATTTGCTTCCTTGACTGGGCAATTGAACTTAAGACAATTTGTGTCGTTATCGACAACACATGAAGCTTATCCTCTGTGGCGCAATTGGCTAGCGCGTCTGACTGTTAATCAGGAGGTTGGAAGTTCGAGCCTTCCCGGAGGAGACTAGCATCTTTTTTTGCCGTTTTTGACATTTTTTCTCCCATAGAAGATGCTATCAAAGTAGTTACTGTGGCATAATAATTCGGCAACATTGAATCATTATACATCTTGTGATATAAGCGCTTGCAGGGAGAGATTCTACTTTTGCATATACAAGCTGACTCTGGGTGTCAATGCGTCAACAACAATGGCAGGTGACAATGCCGTGTTGAAGTAGGAAAATAATAAATGAAGGATCACCCATATCCGAGAATATGCATTAAGTCCCACCCTGCATACCTTGGCGATTGTAACATATGGCAATGTTCCAACACCGAAGCCAAGAGATGATAGACGCAGAGCTATTGCCGATATGCCGAGTCCCCCTACGATGCAACGAGGCCGGCAAACATGAGCATTCTACTTGATGGAACATTCTGTCGCTAGGAAATTGCTAGGAAATAATCCGTCAACTTGTTAAGGTTGTGCTGGATTGCCGCAGTTGCTCCACAGTTGGCAGGAACGCTTCCTGGGGTATATCAAATCACATAATATGTAATGACTGACATTTCCGCCACAGTCATTCAACAGAGCAAGGCTAAGGAGGAAGCGAAGATAATTAATTGTGCTTTCATTAGATTTCACCTGAAACACTGATTCATGGATGGTATGGTGGATGCAGTCAAGAACGCTGAGGAGGACAGAGCAACGGCAAATCATGAGCACTGCAGCGGCATCAAAGTCACCCGAGCAGCGCTCTATGTACAAGGGCCTGGGTGTCACGATCGATTGGGGTACTGACTCGCCATAATACAATGATCCACTCTTCACTGACTCAATCTGGGGTGTCTTGACCAACAGCATCAGCTACCAACAGCATTAGCTGGGGAAATTATACTTACAAAAAGGGCAACTTATCCGGCAGCTAGACTTCCCTGTACGAGTCCGTCGTTGTAAGATGCCATTCTTCGACATGTGAGTCCCAATGTGGAAGCCTCTTGCTCATTTTAAATACGACTTTATTATTCCCGAGATATCTCTGTAGATTGAATCTTAAGGATTCTCCCTGCTGGTACTGCATTTACCTTGTCAATATTGCTATTATTTACATCCGGACTTGCTGCATATGCTGACTGCCCCTTGTCCGCGTGCATTACGTCGAGTTCCCATCTCAGATTCTCCTCGCTCTCCGTAATCCGTTCAAAGTCTTTTCCCCTTCCTGATGCCAGTCTCGAACGGTTATGAAGATTCTTTCGCAGCCCTGTATTTGAAGAGTCACCGGATATCAATCTATTGACAGGTGCGGAACCGTTTCGGGGCGTCTCGCGCGAGGAATTGCCAATGGAGAGCGAAAGCCACTTGCCCACGGTACGGTCAAGTACCGGACGGAGGAGAGGCGCAGAGCAAACCATATTAGCGACGCAGAGTTGGATAACGCCGATAATGGTAAGGGGAAGAGACGAGAACGAAATATCCGTGAAGTCAAGATTGAAGACGAAGTATAGGCGGATCGCTGTGAATACGACAGTTCTTCGATTTGTCAGTCCAATTAGAATGTTACCCCGAAATAGGTA
>JARWZN010000005.1:3733530-3748762 GCA_030015385.1 Trichoderma sp. BMH-0061
AGCGAAGACNNNCATGAGACCAAATCCGAACACGCACATCAGGGCTACCTTGTACGGTTTCCTCATCTGCAGATTTGCAACTAATCTGAGCGGCAGGATTAGGATAGCCAGATCGGTCACAATATCGACAATGCTGACTGCAGCAAAGGCATATGTCTGATTGCCACAGTGGCCTCGTGCAGTTGGATCCCAGTTCATGGTGATAGGCCGACAGATCAGGATACCAGTAAGTATAGTTTGTGCCATCCAGGCAACATTGAGGCTCAGTACCAAATATGCGATCCATGCATAGTTCTGTGTGAAAAAGATGCGCTTCAACATGCATACGAGGCTGTTCTTGGTGAAGCCTAGAGCGAGGGCATACAGCACCTGTGCGGCGAAGGTCGTTTGCGAGAATCGTTTAACTTGAATGGGCTGGAGCTCGCGAAGATGGTAGCCGCCGCCACCAATAACGACCACTATCATGTCTATCAGCATCATAGTCGTAGAGTACAAGCTTATTAGAGAGTGTATAAGAAGTGCCAACTTACTGCAGATGTAATTGATACCAACGCCCCAAAACACAAGCTGTTGACCGGCGTGGTCAATCATTGATTCAAGGTCTAAGCATTTGCCATTGAGGGAACTTACAAGTCCAAGATAACAGAGAATATCCTCCAAGAGAAACGGCGAGATACCTCTTAGCCGTCGAGTCCAAACTCTCAATCCCGTCCACCCAGTCGCAATCAGAGGCATCAATACACTGACGATCAATACACCGACCCCCGCGCTTGTGATGGGCGGGAACTCGGCCTCAACAATCTGCGCCGGTACCGCGACCGCTGCAGCAGCGACATCCCCACTGCGCTCGTCGCGAAACCATGGAGTCTGCTCGTGTAACATTAATGTATGTCGTTGGTTGTGCAGAGCTCAGGTCCGGATCTGCGTCAAGCATTCGGCGGACAAAGGAAAGCAGTTGGATGCCTATATGTGAACTTAAGTGCACGCATATGCATAGTCGTTTAAGGTGGGAATAGCCGTCAGCGATTTGTTGATAACTGTTGTAATATTTATTGCGAAGACTACATGCACCTGTATGCCCCCCGATGCATGCAAGATTCATCCGGGTCAGCAACCAACAGGTTTCTGTTGGTGCGACCAACCGGTTATGTTGCATGTACTGCAGAATCTGCAGGTGGCCGGATTTTCTCATTTCAAGGGAGAATTGCAACCCAACCAACACCCCGAGGCTGACGGGACTCCCGGAGAAGAACCAACAACAGCTGAGAATTCTTCGGCGGAATCCATGTCCTGTGAGAAATTGGGTTACTGTACGAGGAAACTGTGTCGACATTACCCAATTCGGTAGGCAATTCGGTCGCACTAATTTAACGAGCCGGGAACTAGGCAGATCTCCAAGCTGGTCTTTGCGCTTTAATTTTGGTGAGTTTTGCGTGGCAAGACGGAAAGCCGCCGAATGGCAGACCACGTTTTGACAGCATTAACCTCGTCGATATGCTCGCCGGCTCAACTCGATGGCCGGGGTGAAGCGAGGTCCATACGATCATCATGGGGGTTTCATTACCAATGGTGCAAAATCGCGCAACAACCTGGAAGAACACCCCAGTTTTACGGCCACTCATGCCCAAAAGAGCGGTCTTACTAGGGGGTTGCAGATGGAGGCTGACGTGCTGACACTGGCTTCAGGTACTTTGCAGATGCGGAAGCCGATCCCTGCTTCCTAGCACTGTAATGCTTGAACACTAAAGATGGCACCATCTATCCCTGTATCTCTGTTGGTTCACTGAAAATGAATCCTTCCCAAACACTTGGCTTAGAAGTACTTGGAGTAACATCAATCCTACGGATTGAGCGTTGGGTGATGATTATAATAATCCGGCTGGGTGCCTTCGTGGCTAATACTCTGAAACCTTGTCTGTATCAAAAGAGGGAAGCTTCTTTCCCATCGATCGACAAGTTCCAGGACTCAGATTTGAAAGAAAGATTCCCGTTCAGGGTCCAAGAAAGGAGCTCCGCTAGTGTTTCTGGAACAAGCTAGCTGGCCCGCAGAAGCCAGCCTCCCCGGATAGTTCGCAGGACTCTATCGAATTTTGTCGAAATTGACAAAGGAGTCATATTGGTTGTTGGTTGTGTTAGTTGCCGGGTTCCTGGAAACCTGAGACTGCTAAGGATCCGATATTCCGGTCGCCTGCATCAGGTAGATTTTGCGATTCCTCTTATATCTAGCTTGTTTTACCTTCTCGTGTGATGATGGCGGAGCAGAGTAGCACTCCTTTCCATACATCGGCAGAGGAAGCTTCCGCCATGCTTTGGGATTACATCTTTGTCGGCGGTGGCCTCTCGGCCTCGGTTGTGTCTAGCCGTCTCCATCACCTCGACCCAGCACTCAAGATCCTCGTCATTGAAGCTGGAGGCAACGCCAACAATGACCCCAGCGTAGTTTACCCCAACTCTACAAACCTCATTGGAGGGGAGTATGATTGGAAGTATGAGACAATTCCGCAAGTGAATCTGGACAATCGCCAGGTATCTCTGCCATGCGGTAAAGCTCTTGGAGGCGGCACTGTCATCAACTCAGGTAAACAAGAATTTCCCCTCTAATACATACACTGGCGACTCTACGTGAAAATGATGCGACTTGGCTGCGTCGCCGTCAGAGGAGAGCGTACCGATCAGAGAACACACCTTTCTGCTGCAATTGAAGACTGTCAACTAACGTGAGTTCCTAGGTGGTTGGATTCGTGGTGACAAGTTTGACTTCGACCTGTGGGGCGATACAGTTGACGACCATCGCTGGTCTTATGCTGGTCTGCTCCCGTATATGAAGTTGACCGAGACTGCTCCTGCTCCTGTCAAAGATATAGCTGAGCATGGCACAGATGGTCCTATGCTCATCCAGAGCATTGAATCGACTCACCGAGAATTCCCTTTGCGCAACCAGACCTTTCAATCATGGCAAGCGGTTGGCGTCCATCCTCTCCCTAACAACGATGGCAATGCTGGCAACCCCCTTGGTATTGGCGATCTCTTCGAGAACAAAAACCAGGGTCGCCGTGAGATAGCCGATAATGTCTTCAAGTTGACCGGCATAACTGTTCTCACGGAAACTCTAGTTTCCAAGGTCCTTCTAAGCACTCCCAAATCGCACAACCAAGCGCCCGAAGCCACTGGAGTTCAGCTCGCAAACGGCACCAAGATTCAAGGCAAAGAGATTATCCTCGCCGCCGGCGCTATCCGAACTGCTCAGCTCCTTATGCTCTCTGGAATTGGACCGTCTGATGAGTTGCACAAGTTTAAGATCCCCGTCGTTCTGAACCAGCCTGAAGTCGGCAAGAACTTTGCGGACCACGGTCTTTTCGGAGCACTTTGGGCTCTGAAAGATCCCTCCGCTGGATATGCCATTGGATCTTCTAACCCGCTCTTCAATGAGCCTCAATATGGCTACGGCACTCCAGCTGATTTCCTCGTCTCCACCGGTATCACCGACAAGGTGGGACTGGCTGCTGCTATTGAGAAGGATGAGGGCAAGAAGCCTGATCCCAAGAAGCACCCTCTGCTGAAGCAGGATCGCACTTTCAACGAGCATGTATTCCAGTATGCTGGTACTGCAGACGGTTCTGCTGTCACCTTTGCCCTGATCAACCTCTTGCCCACATCTAGGGGTAGCGTCACTCTCAAATCCGCCAACATCAATGATGTACCTAACATTGATCCCAACTACCACTCGACTGAGGTTGACAAGTTTGTTGCCCGCGAGGGTATTCGTCTGCAGATTGCGTTTGCCAACTCCAACCGTACCGTTATTGGTCGTGATATTATTGCCGGCGAGCTTGGCGCCCCTGGCTTCAATGAAACATTCAATACAGCGTCAACGGATGCTTACATTGACGCACGTATTGCTGCTGGTCTTGGGTAAATACACACACTCTATGCCCTACTACCGAATCGCAGACTCTAACAGTTTGACAGATCCACATTCCACCCTATGGGAACTGCAGCTATGGGCAAGGTGGTTGACACCAACCTCAAAGTTAAGGGCATCAACAAGCTTCGTATTGTTGATACCTCTGTTTTCCCTGTTGTTATTACAGCTCATCTTCAAGTTGCTACATATGCGACAGCATACCAGGCAGCTGATATTATTTATAATAGTCTTAAGTGTTCCACCAAATAGATTACAAAGGATACAACATTATTTAGTCAACGGGGGTAGATTAATATAATTCGAGGGGTAATAAAGGGTCTTAGAATAATGCATTCTATGTCATGGAAACTTCATCTGTGATTGGCTAAGTTAAGATCTATGAGCATCATGCTGTCGAGTAGTTGATCATGAAAGTACCATTAATGGGTACTGGCACGGCCAATGTTAATGACCAGGGGCTTATTAACTAAACAGGGGAAATTACTATACGTTTATCTCAATTCTCCTCTGCTAGAAATTCCTCAACTTAGTAAACATAGCGAAAGTTCGGATTCTCTCGATCAGTCAAATCTTGAAAAGCCAGATCATGACTGATCTCGGCAACCTGCGCTGCCTTGTGTCGGTTTCTTGCCAGAAGAACAATCCTTGTAACCACTACCAAGAAAAGATACACTCCGTAAACGACAAGGTGTACAACAAAACCTGGTAGGTATCTAGGAGCATCTTTCTCCTGGAAGATCTGCGGGGCGATCAGGTTACCCACCGCCCAGCCAACAAAGACTAGAGTCATGGTAATGCCCTTCTTTGTCTGCCCAGCTATGTTACGTGTGACGAGAGAAATGATCATATTACCCTGTGCAAGAAAGAACTGTGTGCAGTAGAAGGCAATGAGCATCCCACCAGCATTTGATGCGGTCGGGGTTACGACGAGAATGACGATGGTGCCGACAATAGCTGGGATAGTCCAAAGCTGTGTTATGGCGACACTTTTAGTAAGATTCGCCACATTGGGGAACGTTATGTCCGTCAAAACGCAACAGAGTGGCAACTTACCAGCATAATGAGGCATGTCTGCCCAGATTTTTGAGATGCCCATGCCGAGGAGACCATGACAATTATTGTCAACCCACCCTGGGCAATATTGAGAAGCTGTGTCTGGAGTAGAGTAAAGCCAAATTGTTCGATAATGAGGTTGGAGAAAACACCAAGTCCACCAATGACCAAGTTTGCAACTGTAATCAGCAGTACGCAACACCAGACAAGAGGATCCGTGAGTGCCTCTATAATCTGATACTTTTTGTATTTCTTGTTCTGGATACCGGTTTCGTTGTGGCGCACACGTTCGACCATGAGACGCTTATCTTCTTCACTGTAGCACTTGGCTTTCATAGGGCTGTCGGGAAGAAGGATGGCTATGAAAAAGGACCATACGACTGCTGCTAGACCGAGGACGAGGAAGAGTAGTTGCCAGTTCTTAATTGGACCGTTGGTAAAGTGCGAGACGCCAAAGGCAAGGAGACCGCCAACCTGTACTGTAATCAGCAACTAAAGTATCTGATGTAATACGGGGAGGCCAGTTGACGAAAGAGAGCCTTAGTTTGTATTTCTTACCATTAGTTGCAGTCCTGTCATGCAGTACCAGAGGGAGTTCAACATGGATTGTTCTTCTCTCGTGTACCACATAGAAGTCCTACAATACCAGACTTTTCGTCAGTCTCCAATCTCGTAGAAGAAGAAGCGATAAATATCGCCTTCTCCAGATAAGTTGGCCTTGGAACAACTTACAGCAACATCATTGCTGGCTGCACACAACTCTCGAAAAAGCCCAACAGAAACCGAAGAGCCATGAGGCCACCGAAGTTGGTCGTCGCAGCAGAACATGCCACCACCGTTCCCCAACAGAACACATTCGCAGCGAGGAGCTTCCCTACGGGCAGTTTTTGCAATAAAAAGTTTTGCGGATATTCTCCAACGAGGATACCCAGGTATAGAATAGTTCCAAGCCATGAATACTGGATGCTGGTCAGTGACGTGCCGACAAATTCGAGTGAGTTTGGGTCATTGGTGAGATATGACTTACTTGTTGCCCCACAAGATGAGCATCAGTCTTGATACCCATGATAGACGCAAAGTTCAATGTTCCCTTATCCAAGGACTGGCAAAAGTAGGTGACCAGCTGGATCGCAAGAATGCGTCTATTTATCTTCCAAAACAGGCGTTTATTGGTCGCCGCGTCGATCTCGATCCCTGGACCATCCACATAGCGGCTGGTTTCTTCATCACCGTCGAGAGACTTCTCCGATATGCCAGGTACCTCTTGATGGTGGGCCTGCGGAGAAGCTTCCATGTCCTTAGAGGCGGCCATTGTGAGATTCTGAAACTGGGTTTCACAGTCTATCGGACTGCTGACGAAACAAATGCAACGTTATGATACAACTCCCAAGTACAACTGCATGTCGTCTGTGATAGCCTCGCTCCTTGATATATATCTTTTATCGGTGGCATGATATTGCAAATGGCTGAACATCGTCACTTTAGCCTAGTAGCGCAACTGACCTCGGAGTACCCCGAGTCTTCTTCCGACCTCCGCAAGCCACAAATATGCCCCTGCTAGCGTTTGTCCACTCCGACCCACCTCGCGGCCATGATGCCGGATGGTGGCCGACTAGACGCTCGAGTCAGAAATAATGAAGATGGCCCCGTTAAGAAGATTTGATTCGATGTTGTCCTATGGAATGAGGAGCTGATCAGTTTCTCAGAGTTCTGTTGGTTCTTGCTGGCTTGCGAATCTTCATACAAGACCACTATACCCTTCTCTTCAGTGATACCATTTTGAACCGCGAATTTACTAACAAACAGGACTCGGTTTATTAAAGATGCTACAGCTAGAACCNCCCACCTCTGTGTCTGTCACCAACGGCACAGATCAGAATCTTGGCTACTTACCGCCAGATCAATCTCAGAAGCGCCCTGAATGGATGCCGGACCAAGTTAGACATCACCTANNNCACCAAAGGTTTNNNGAATATGAAAAAGGCNNNCCTGTAGCTAAGACGACAACAAAACAACATACTTCCAGCACATTAGCTGCAGAACATCAACATCTTACGAACGGAAAGCACACTAAACGATCGATTTTACAAGGCCTTTATTCGAGCAATGTGGTGGCCAAGATATGGGGAATAGCAGCGCCTGCTCTATTCAAGGTATGCCCTATTGGTGGGAATATTGCAGAGCTACTCATCNNNCTCNNNTCTCAGTCAGAGCCGCCTACTCTATACCCCGAGTACACCAAACCAGGTGGTACACGATATGTATTTCGAGAGCTCGATTTCTGGACGTCAGGATTCTTTCCAGGCAGCCTATACTTACTCCTCGAGAGAGAACGACGCTTCAAGCGAGAGCTTGCTCTGATACAAGAGCCATCAGTGTCTTCTTCGACACTGCATCCAATGCATCTAGAGTATGTTTGTGACTTGAATGCTATACTAGTGGAGGCAATTNNNAAACTAACGCTCTTGGCCAGATTTGCCTGCAAGTGGTGGACGACCAACCTCCATCAGAACTCGACGCTGGCCTCCACCCATGACCTTGGTTTCATGATCTTCCCTTGGGCAAAGCTCGCCTGGACACTCGATCACGACGTACTTGCGCGAGATACCATAATACGAGCGTCACGAATGTTGGCATCGCGATACGTGCCAGCTACTGGTGCGATACGATCCTGGGATACCTGCACGACGTTGCGGTATTCGTTCACAGATCCGGCCAAAGACTTTCTCTTCATCATTGTAAGTCTCATCATGCCACTTTCTGACCCTGACTGCGTCTTTGTGCAAACGACTAATCTGTTTTCTCCCCGAGATAATATGATGAACCTAGACATGCTCTTCTGGACGGCCTCAGAGACTGGAGACCAAGAGATGTACCAAATCGCCGTGAACCACGCGAAGAAAACGCAAGCATGCCACATAAGGGCCGATTACTCCACGACGCATCTCGTGGTCCTTGATCCGAATACTGGTAGCGTCAAATCTCGACTGACAAACCAAGGATACTCCGACACATCGTCATGGACTCGTGGTCAGGCTTGGGCCATTGCCGGCTTTGCACAAACATACAACTGGACACGAGATGCATCTTTTCTCGAAACTTCTCGAGCGTGTGCAGACTACTTCCTCAGTAAGCTACCTTCCAACGGCGTGCCGCCCTGGGACTTTTGCGCTCCCACGGATTCTGAGCAACCGCCTGACACCAGTGCGGCTGTGATTGCTGCTTATGGTATGCTTCTCATCCATGAGGCACTTGTACAGCAGGGAAAGCAGTCATCCTATTTTGAGAGCGCGATTAGAATAGTAAAGGTCATCTGCTCGAAGCACATGACTCCACAAAGTTACTTCAAAACGACAACGTCTACTTTGGATACTGTAGAGCAAAATACTCAGAACGTACAGACGGAATTTACGGTAATCCAAGACGATACTGTCCCACAGACTATCCTTGGAGGCGCCACGATCAACAACTACGAGTTTGCTCCGAGGCGCTGGGCTAACCATGGTCTTGTGTATGCCGATTACTATTTCTTGATGCTTGGGAACAAACTCTTGGAGATGCAGGCAGCAATGTCCCTATCAGATATACAGATATAGATTTAAAGCTCACGCAAGCTCGCGCCAGGGTTGGACATGGATTACAATGGGAGGCTACCTTTCACAAATTTGGAGCTATAAACGAGGCTATTGTAGTAGGATTCTTTGGGAGTTGCTATTAATATATTGAAACAGATATAGAATATAAACAGCTCGTAATTAGCGCACTATTCAGAAAAAAAAAGCCAATCGGTATCATCCAGAGTATTTTTACATGTTATTTGAATAAGAAAAAACGCTCACCCTCTGATCGGGTGGAAAGGATGGATCGAGAAAAGCATCAACGCCATCATAAGAGTGAACATCGGCCATCATGGGATCTGCAGGCTGTACGCC
Source organism: Trichoderma sp. BMH-0061 (assembly GCA_030015385.1). Taxonomy (NCBI): domain Eukaryota; kingdom Fungi; phylum Ascomycota; class Sordariomycetes; order Hypocreales; family Hypocreaceae; genus Trichoderma; species Trichoderma sp. BMH-0061. Next base: position 3,742,441 of record JARWZN010000005.1, read on the forward strand.
TATTGTAACACCAGCCCGAGGAGACTCAATTGGCATAGACTTTGAGTGACTGCTGTACGATATTTGGCCCTGTAGACTTAGTGGTAAAGGTGGAAATGCCATCGAGATGCTGTCGGGTGATGCTCCATGGAGATCACTAAGTGAGGGAGTGGGCACGCCGACGCCGGTAGTATCAACGCCGTGAGTGAAAGAGCCCGGGCCTGAGCCTGAACCCTCACGCCTGTTGGTGTTGACCGTCGTCTTATCAATATACTGGTCGTCCGAATATACTGGTTCCCTTATGTCGAGAATGTGTTGGTCGTGCTGGCGTGCCTGCGTTAGCCGTGTGGCGAACTTTGACGCCAAGTTGTGTGTCTCCCCGTTTGTATCGTCGCTAAAGGGGCCGTTCCAGCGGCAGAGATGTTGTAAAGACTCGAGACTAGCGAATTGAATGAAGGAGCTAGAGGTTGGCTGTGGTAAGAGGAATAGGCCAAAAGCAATCTCCCACAAATGAATAGGCAGAATGCGAACTGAGGGTTGGTCAAGGAATTTGAGCGTTGCAAGTATGCCTCTGCGATGATGCTCACTNNNGTCGCGGCTGCAAAACAGGTTTCTGCACTCGAGAGGGATGGCAATCGTAGACGTTGACTCCCACTCAGGCAATGGGAACGCTATAACTTGATGAAGTAGAATCACCGCGGTATTATGAGTCATGTGCGCCAGTGTGAGGTTGGGGTCCATATTGCCATCCGCGTTGAGGACACATGCTTCCCGCCAAGGTTTGGGCAGGAAGATTTTCCATCGATANNNCCAATCACGATTAGTATAACTGATTGGGAAAAAGTAACACCATCCCAAATGAACAGCGACNNNCTGAACCAATCGCAAGTCAAGCTGCTTGAAGCGGACCAACCACAGCTGAAACTGGTGAGGGTCGCTAAAGTCTAAGTCATGCTGAAGGAAGAACGAGGTAACCAGGCTCAAGCTCTCCGTTGCTTCGATACAGAAGGCGAAACCGCCCAAGAGATCCTGGTCTTCACCATCAGGTCGAGCTGTCGGTACGGCTGGATTAGCCCGTGATGTTAGGTCTGCGATACCAAAGTAGGGCGTAGGTACGTCGAGCGGCTGGCCACGCTCCCATAAGCTGCCCTCGCAAGGGAGTCTTCGTTTGACATCGGCACTGGTGAGAGAGAAGTTCCATCCCGTGGCAATGCTGCAGAAGCGATCCATTATAAAGATATTCCAAAAGACGCGCCGCCGCTCTTCGGTCTCGCTCCAGCTGCGGCATCGAGGGAGAAAATTCATGCGCCTGATTAACGTCTTGGTGAGTGGCTTATTCTGGTCCTCTTCTTCCACACTAAGCTGAAGTTGCTCGACTGTTCGTGTCATGCTGCCAACGATCGACTTGCAAGTATAAGAAAGAATTAGATTCTCAGTCATTTCACGATCGCGNNNAAAAGAGTCACTCACCCATGCAGAAGGACCGCGTCCGCCACCAATNNNAGAACTGTTCAGCAACATCCTCAATACAGATGCAGAAGCATAGTGACTAACCAAATCAAACGAACAAATGGTCAAGGCTTGTAGGTTTTCCACTGAGAAAGACTCCATGCTGCGAAGTATTACTACTTGTCGGCATTGCCTAGCGTAGGCCGTCTTTTCAGCGCCGTGGCCGAGACGTGAATCGTTGGAAAATCGTGCACATAGCGATGTAATGGCGTAGAAAATGGTAGACGCGCTTTCACGTCCATTGGGCATTAATAACCGCTGACGAAAGTGCAGGACATGAAGCATTGGTATCCATTGGTGCACCTGTTCAAAGTATATCTCGATGAGCGCGTCCATGAGGTCGTCTGGCGGTAATCGAGCTTCACTGGTAGCCCCGGGTGCACTGCTACTGAGAGATTTCGGCAATTGTGATGGCCCATCTAAGCTCTGTACCGCGGATTGTTGCTTGTTCTGTACGGTAGAAGCCAATCGATTCCGCAATTGGGTAATGGATTGCTCCAAGTTTTCTTGTGTAAATCCATCCGTGCTTGTGTTCTCGACGCTTCCGCTCGTGGGAGAATTCAAGGCTCCGAACAATTGATTCCACAAGATGCTTTGGCCTAGGAACATTTGCTCCAGCGACGCTGAGGAGTGAATTAGCGGGCGACAGGTCACGAAAGGGAAGATCAAACGATTCATCCTGTTTCGAATCCACTCACCAATCCTTTGGTTGATGCTCTCAATTGCGCCAGTGCGAACACCCGTTTTCGCTCTTCCGTCGTAGTAGACACACTCGACATCTGCAAGGCAATTGTTAATGTCATAGTTCTCTAGCATTGTTCCAATNNNCGTACTGTATCTCACACATGCGGAGCATGGCTGGGTTCTCGAGCATGCTGACTTTTTCTTTCGACAGTTCTGGCAAGCAGGACCTTCATTTTCCTGGTTGTCGTCCCTGCTAGAGAGCTTTCGCTTTTTAGAGGCGGCTTGCTTATCCTCAGAGCCGGTAGCGGAGCCTTGCACATCCTCAGCTTCTACATCGTCGACAGGCATCATGACCGGAGAGCATCCAGCAGAGAGTAGGCATGCCTCACAACAGAGCAATTGGCGATGATGTAGAAGAAGCTAAAACTCCAAGCTTGTTACTGAATATTAGAACGGAATGGCACGGGGCAAAAGGTACAGCAAATAGCACGGCAAATAGCGTCAATGGCTTCAATGCCTTTGTGGAGTCCCCGCAGAATGAAATCGTGGGGTAGAGCCACGAGTATGGAGCAGAATCACATGATTGCAGGGGGAAGTTTTCCTCTGTGAGTCGATCAAAGACATGTTCGGATCATATCAAACCGATATACGAACTCGAAGGGTCCAAAACTGCTAAACGAAGGTCATCCGCGTCACTGGGAAGCTTGTTAGCTCTCACGTGTGCAGGAGAGGCGGGATGCTCGGGGTGTCTCCGAGACTTGGCCCGAGATATACACCGCCCAGAGAGCCTATAAGCGTGCCAATAGTTAGTTCAATTTTTGAATCCCCGGCTTAGAGGCTACAATTAGAGTCTTCTCCAACAACCTGAACACCTGAACTAATACTAGATATGTAATGCCATTAACAAATCTCACAGGGCATCCCCGCGGGGTAAGTGTGGGGAAACCAGGGTTCTTCAGCAGCATTGTTGTACGATCATGATGGCATCAATATGTGATTTATTACATGCTCAACATACATAGTAAAATACTTCCAAGCGATTCTCTCAGTTCTTAAGCTCATGGCATGGTTTCGCAGCTGGATCCATGTTGACGTCCGCCCAATCTGCAAAGATATACCCTCCCAATGTAATGTCACCCTTGGAAATAGGTGCACTTCCTCCCTTGAGTGCTTCATAGCTCTCATATACAGACGCTTTGTGCGTTTTACCTGGCGCCAAGTTCAGACCAGGAGCTGCGAGAGAAATATTCGAGCCATCAAGAGGCCTATCAAGNNNGCCAGCATTCTTGCCTTCTTTCAGATGCGTAGANNNGGATAGNNNAACNNNCAATGGTTGGATGGCATTCTCAAAGACATCTTCAAGGACCGCAACAACGCCCTGGGCAAGTTGCTCGTCACTTAACTCAGGTTCAAGAATCAACTTCACATTATCAACGCTAATCATACCGTTGGGAGCCTTCTTGAGCACATGATCAAGATGAGCTTCAGCCTTGCTACCATATAAGTAAAAAGGCATGCGGTCTGGATAAGCTTGATCAAGAGCGTTGAAGAACATTGACTCCCGAACCACCACACGGATGTTAGACAGTTTGAAGGTCATGATAGGTCCTTGACCATCTTTCGGTATGCCTTCATCAAGGCGCCATACGATATCAGCGCCAGGTTTAACCATATCTTCAAGAAGTTCTTTTTCCGTATTTGCCACAGTGTAGAATTTGTCTGGATTCTCTTTGCGGAGTTGCTGGTAACGCTGTTTAGCATCTTCAGGAAAGTCAGCTGTGATAATGAGCTGCCAGCGGTGGTTCGCCATGTGAAACATGGGTATATGAACAAGGTGAATCTGGTCGAGACCTTGCATGACGAATCCATGGAAGTCGGGCTCGATCTTGTTGCGAATAATACATTTCTTGGACGAGGCNNNGTTCTTTATCCTCTGCTGTAGNNNAAGAGCCAAACTTACCTCAACTTCTTCATTCGCAACACGCCTGAAATCCTTCGCTAATTTATTGAGGAAGTCCCTGTCGGTAGGCCACGGGCTCATCGTTACGTTGACCAAATACGACAGGTCGCCACGGGCAGGGTGTTCTCCATAGACAAGCTGTAGACGGCGCTTGTAAGTTTCGAGGCATTTTCCGTATGTAGCCTCGCCAAAGGATGACGAGGTCAAGAAAAGCGGTCGTTTCGCAACGACATCATCCATTGATGTAACAGACAGACGCTCAAAGATGCGCTGGTTGAGATAGTTGGCCTCGTTCTTCGGAAACGCACAGATATCGGTGAGTAGCCATCCACGATCACGAGAGGCGACATAGGCATCACTTACTACATCGTCGTTTACTTTTCCGTTAACCTTGAAGTTGCAAGCAAACGCATTGATCATCAAATCGCCACCTAATTCACTCAGAAAGTCCATGCTGTCTGGGTCGTCAAAAAGCTGCTCGTTTGTAACGCCTAGAATCTTTTCTCGGATGCGTTGCTTCTCGCTCTCGATGTCCCTTTCGGAGAGGCCTTTCTTTTCACTGGGGAGTCGTATCAACGGACAAACGATCAGGTCGTCGTCGGCTCTTGTCATGGTAGCCCAATGGCAATAAAGNNNAGATAACGCAAGNNNGTCATATATCCAAGAGCATGGGTTATGGGACTCATATGACCAACAGACCTTGGTACAAGTAAAGACAGCTTCACCAAGAAGCCTGCCATAGCCATTGGGGGTGAGCTTGAGCATTTTATGCGTCAGCCAAGTGGCAACTGCTGCTGCCCCAGGTTTGCTGCCTTCAACACCGAAGACGCCCATGCTCCCCTTGTCATTCGCATGGAACACAATAGGGCTGGTCCAGGTGATGAGATATTTCATACGCTCATCACGATAGCAGAGTCCACCCGCGGGATAATTTATGTATCCCGACCAACGATGAATGTGAGATGGGTATGTCAATAATCTGACAGCAAGNNNGACNNNCTTATGAGGATCAATGGTGATGCTATCCGCAAATTCGAGGTACTGAAGCTGCTCCATTGTGTAGGGTTGAAGAGCCAATGCGGGAACGAGTGGGAGGAGGTCGTTTGGCGGAGAGCCTTTGACGGAATGGTCGATTAAGGAAGCAAAATATCCTCCCCAGGCGGCATCAGCATGGATCGCAAATGATAGGCCCTTAGCCTCATACTTTTGTCTCAGCCGCACAAGGGCGGCGAGAGGATCGCAAGCACCATGCTCCGTCGACCCCATGATGGCAACGCCACCATATACTGGGATGCGGTTATGAATGCAGTTATCCAGGTGTCTTTGTAAGTCTTTAATATCCATGCGAGCATCTTCGTCGACTGCAACATTGATGAAATTGTCAGACCCAATGCCCGAGATTGCTAGTTCAGGAATTAGATAATTGTTCAATGCGTAATCACGGTGAATTCCACCGAAGATGATATGATAATGATACTTACCACCGCCTTTAGGCCAGGAGTAATGCTTTGTCGTACTGAGGAAGAATTTGCCCGACGTCTCAATGCCAAAGCAGCGCTCTAAATAATCCTTTCCGACCGTCTGAATGAGATACGGTTTAAGAGCATCTTGTAAGAACTGAGCTGTGATGGAGTACTCATTCGTGAGACGGGTAGGAAGCTCCAATATTGTGCTAGGCTTCAGGTTTAGCAGTTCCCATGTGTCAAGTTCAATAAAAGGCTTCTTTTCTCCTTTGCAGTTTTCGACGTGAAATGGAGGATCAGCGTGAGCCAAAAATTGGAGCGGGGGGTCTATGCCTTTGCTTTCATGTTTCCCAATAGCAAGCTTCAAAGACAGCGGGTAAAACTTGAGGTTTCGGACTAAAAGTGTTAGCGTAAAGTCTTCAAATACCCTAAAAACGGAGCGCAACGTACTTGCCCAGATAGCTTCAAGATTGGCTACTGAACCGTCCTTTGAGACGATATCAAGATGACAATTAGCAATGATCTCATCAGTAAATATTACGAAGCCACTTACACAAGTAATGTGGCCCCAGGGCTCAACATTTCCTCTCTTTCTGTAACCTAGCATTTTGCAGAGGTCTTTCCCAACAGTCCTTTCCTTCTCTGTAGTCAAAGGGCTTGCTTCAGTTGCGACATTGTTGGGATTGTACATCATCGTCGCCATGTCTAACTCAGTTAGNNNCACTGA
>JARWZN010000005.1:3748768-3782832 GCA_030015385.1 Trichoderma sp. BMH-0061
CAAAGGCAAAGATATCTTACATCCAATGATGCTTGGCAATGCGACATCCATATTCATATGAGCATTATATCGCGGCGACCAAAATGGGATCGAATGCAACGCAAGTTTCTCTGAGAGCGTATTGACATAGCCTCGAAGCTCGTCAATACTCTCTGTATATGTCGACGCTTGCATCATCGAAGACGTGATAAATTCAGGATCATCATGATAGAGATTTTGGCGCACTGTCCTCTGGTCTTCCAATACTTTGCCCATGAGCTCACTCAGGATATGGAAGTTCTCAGCCTTGGGTCCTAAAAGNTAGGACCCGACTCTTGCATGTGCAAGCCTGTCTTTATGATGAGGATCATCACCCATGGTTACTACTTTGCAAAGGTCGAGCTGTATATGTTGAATTTAGTGATTGATTTGTTGTGAATGAAGAGCATCTCAAATGATTTTACGGGACTGAGCCTTTTACTCTTTATATCAGGCATTCTCAGTAGCTAAGCTGCCGTCACAAACCTCCAGCTGAGCCACCTTCATACTTCTAGCTCTTTCTGGCAACCAAACTTCTCGAATTGGCACCACATATGCACGGTGGTGACCAGTCACCGGCTTCGAGATGTGTTTTGATCACATTATTGAATGTGATATGCAGAGTAGGCTGTAGATGAGGGTCTCTTCGTACAAGCTTACAGGAATAGGCGTATGGAGTATAAGCGGCTTCATCCCGCCTTGCATACAATAGCGCATTTTGTATCATAATGACAGCAAAATATCGAAGCGCCATCTTATTTTTGGTCTAATAAGCGGCCACTAGGTAAGCTCGTAGCCTAACCGATTGGCTATAATATGCCGGAGTCAAGTGGGCTTCAAGTATTGGCAATAGTCTCATGTTCTTTCAGCTTGTATCTTTTCTACCACTAGCAGCAACCATTAGAATACACGTGAATCTTGATGTATTGAATCAGGTTCATTCCTCGCTTGTGCATTGAAGCCCCGAACAAGTATCCAACTAGTTCCCTTTGTCTACGATGGCGATACCTTACGTGCAAGTTCCAACCGGTTGTTCCTTATCCCAGATGTCGTGATCCGGGATATTCTCCTCATAGTATGTCTCAGTGACTCTCTTAAACCCCACGACCGGCCCATCATACGGCCAAGGCTCTCCAAGTCCTGTCGCAAAAATGGCGAATGACGCGCCTGAGAAAACAAAATAGTTTGCCGGCGCAAATGCCTGCCATGACGAGGCAATCTCCGCTATGTAGTTTGGCTGAAGTGCATTACCTAAACTGTAACCAAGTTGGTAAAGTAGTGGAGTGGCGCGAATGTGGAACACGAGGGGCTCTGTCAACCTTGTGGTGTTGAGAGGAATTTGATGATANNNCAAGTTAGCCTCTGTAAAATGCATATGNNNCAATACATATGTTATNNNAGAGAGATGAAATAATACCTGCGATGTTTGGTTCTGCCAAAGCTCCGTATATATGCAAAGTCCTGTGGTGTTCGCGCACGCGGTGACGCCAATATCCTGGTGCTGAAACTCGGAGAGATACGAAGAAATTCCAACCTGATTTTTCGGCCCCAATGTCTTATTGAAGCCCAATAACTCTGCTGAAAACGTCATATTGAGAGATTTCTGCTTTCGGAGCAGCGCCGCAGGTGTGTCCCTGTCGCTAAGGCTGAACACATTTGGCTTCAACTCGATACTACCTTTGTGCACCTTGAAGTTCCGAGTATACGGAGTCCGCAGCTGGTACCACTCAGAATCTAGCGTTTGAGAAGAAAAGTTTTCCACGAATTGAGGCGGAATGCGTCGCTTGCCAGTTATAGGGCCAACTTCTTCGCTCAGGAGAATCGGTTTCCCGTCGTTGAATACTGGCCATCCATCTTTCCAAGTGACGCTTGTGAGAAAAGTTTCTCTCCCTAACACGTAAGTATTTGATTCATTGTACCAGAACACNNNAGACCTACCCAGCGGAGAGCTTCCATTTATCTTCCTTCGAGCCAAGAAAGCTGCATACCATTCACCTGAGGATGTCTCTACCATCGTAGCATGTCCCGTAGATTGCACTGTCAAATTGTCGAAACCATACGCCCCATTGAACAGAAGAGGATTGTTTGGTCCAGCCTTAAAGGGGCCTTCCGGCGACCTGCTCCTGGCAATAGTCGAGCGGTGCAGATCATCAGTTCCACCTTTACACAGTATTAGTTCATATTCTTCNNNCTTGTGGATTCTTATCTGTAGATAAAACTCACCTTCCGCGATCAAGAGATAATACCAGCCATCTTTAAATGTCATCTTTGGCCCTTCCGGCCGAGCTGTAGCATTGTGGGCCAAAGTACCGTTCCACAAACTCCGATACTGCCCACTACAGCTCCCGTCTTTCAGACTGATTTCGCATTGGTAAATGCCCCAGAGTCGGTCTTGGTTGTTATTTGGTGCCATAAGATTCAGGTACGTCTTTTTCGAAACGGGATCTCTGAACAATTCTGGATCAATGCCCCATGGATCGGCCCAAGTAGGCTCAGACCAGTGAATCAAGTCGACAGAAGACGCAAAGAATACGCGTGGCCATACTCGGGCGACTGGATCGTATGTCCAACGCGTCATGGAAGCAATCCAGAACTTTCCATCAAAATGAGCCAATGAAGGCGCCCAGGCTCCTGCCATGGTTAANNNCATGATCTCATTAGCNNNTGCTGATTTGGTATACGGACCTGCTCCTGTGGGCGTGCCATAGAGCTGTAGTTGGTCAGGTCGTGTAAAAGCGTGTGATATTAGTGTCCAATTGGACAAATCGCGACCTCCNNNAGTTAGGTCATCTTCTACATGATTAAAGTCCAGCCTACTAGANNNGTGTTCCGTACTTTTGTAGATGGGAATTCCCGGGAAATACTCGAAGCTAGATGTAGCGATATAGTAGTCATCTTGAACCCGAAGCATCGAGGGATCGGGATTCCATCCTGATATGATCGGATTGTGAATTGCTTTAGAAAGGCCGGCTATTGTAAGCCAGAGGCCGAGGAAGATATTATTTCCCCGCATGATTCGTTGTGACGGATGGGATCACACCCTCTGAGCTGTCATGAGGGCATCATGCTCGCCAACAGCCAGTATAAGTACATGAGGGGTGGCTTCTACCGAAATAATTAATCACTGAATGTATTCAGCATATTCTAACTATTCAGCTACGCAAGCAAATACACCTTAACCCTTGTTCGACCCGGAGTAGACCGATTGAAGAATGAGCAGACTCCGGTATAAGTCTCGGAGCAACCTCCGGCGGTAGCTTCGATCTGGACAGACTATGTAGTCGCTTCTTCCCCTGGCTTACTCCAAGCTGCTAGTTTGTCTCCAATTACCCCAGATTCCCCAACTGCTTCGGAAAGCATTCCGGCAACTACCTTTGTCCCGGCTAACTCGCGCTTTTAAAGGTAGAGTAACAGATTGCTTACCGCAGCTGGAGCTATATTAGCCGCAAGGCAGGAGATTACAAGTCTCCACGCCACATATATCCAGTTCTTCGTATGATGAAGCATCTCAAAAACCCTGTGTTCTTACACTCCGCCAATCGTTTCTTTGATCGGTAGCAATTTGACATCACCATCTTGTAGGACCGTCTTAATTAATGAACCATGGAAGAATTGTGACGCGTGAACGAGGCATTGTCGTTGAAATATGACAAATTGCCACCCGTTTTGGACATTGGAGCCTACCCGTTTAGGATATTGGAGCAATACTTAGCTCTTGTCGATTACATATCCATTCCTTCCAGTCACACCGTCTTGCGCTGAGTGGCGTTGGGTAAGTTCTTGGTAAGAATTACAAATTAAGATGAGTAATTTCGAAGGAAGATCATCCTTCTAGAGATGCTGCAAGAAATTCCAGGACAGTCTGTGCTTAGTGGATGAATATTTGTGATTATTGATTGTACGTCAAGTTTACGAGTAGCGCATTAACAAAGTTTCCGTGGAGTCTATGGTTACTATGGCTGATATCTTCGTATTTGCCCAGACTTTGGTGAGGCATTGTTCGGTATGAGAGTTCTGCTGCAATTTGCCAGGCATTTTGATTATAATGATTAGTCTATACTAGTTGATATTGCTCAATCTAAAAATGCAAATATTTTCTCATCTTCTCTCCAACTTTGTCATGAAATCGGCCCAATCTCTTGATACTATGCTCCATAGCAGATAAACTGTATTTCTAGATCAAGATGATTTTCTCAAAGAGCATAGCGGCCCTTCTTTCTGATTTTCTCACCAAAGACAAAGAGGATCCAAGGAATGGGAATCAGACCAATGGCGATGAAACCGAGCAGACTAGCGGCCCATTTTGTCGTCAATTTATTGTACACTAGATGGCATGGAGTCAGTATTGTGTTAAGAATGGTAACTCCTCCCTGTATGGTCAACCTACTTTGTATGATAAAGAGCGGAAAGGCAGCAGCAAAGACATAGCGTGTAAAGGCATTCGCAGAGAGCGCCGAGGCACCGTATCGTGCACCGTAGCAATCGATCATATAAGTAATGCTAGTGGCCTTGATCATGTACCTTCGTTAGTATATAGCACGTAAATCAAATTATGAGAGAGCAACTCACGAATATGCAGAGATTTCCCCAGTTGAAAGGGATCAGGGCAAGCACCGGACTAATCCAATGGATATCCGATCGAGCTGTCCAGGCAAACCAGAAAAGGCCAACGGCGACTCCCAAACTTCCCATCATGGCTGGATAAAGGCGCTGCTCAGGTGGCAGATGGCCCACATCTCCCCTTTCGCGTGCTTCAATAGCCTTCCTCTGATAGATGAAGCGGTCACAAAGAACATTGGTCATGGTTGCAATCAGTGTGCCAACACCAAGGGAGATAAAGACGAGCCCGTTCTGATGAGAATTGAAACCATATGTCTTCTGGAAGACCAAAGGAAGAGACGCAAAGAACGCGTAGAGCACGGCAAAGTCGAAACCAATGTACAAGCTCAGAAACAGGACGATGGGCTCCGTAAAGAGAAGATGCATAGGTCTCACCAGCGACTCGGTCACCCATTTGTGCACCGCGCCCCAGCTCAACGAGGGCATCTTCTTCTTGGAGAGCAGCTTCTCTTTGATCTTATCTTTATTGTCACGCTCGAGGATCTTCTTTTTGTAGGTCTCCTTCATGCCGATGGCAAAGACACAGGTCGCGACACCCCAGAAGACGGAGACCCATTCGAGCCACCGCCAGTTGAGTCTTTCCACGACAAAACCGCCGATTATAGGAGCTGGCGACAAGTTAGTGTCATGTTTTTTACCATACTTGATACAGCAATGAAGAATGATTTGGGGCATTGACATACCAATACAGGGCCCCATAAAGGGGGCCATAACAAAGAGAGCCGTCGCCGGTCCACGACGTGCAGGAGGCCACATATCTGCCATTGTACCTCCGCCAACGCTCAATGCCGGGCTTCCAAAGACGCCGGCAAAGAAGCGGCAAATGACCTCTGAGGCAATGTTCTTTGATGTAGCAGCACCTATGAGAAAAAGTGTGGCAATGGGCAGCCCCAGGCGGTACACAATCAATCGTCCTGCTGTCTCGCTAAGCGGTGCACCTATCATTGGTCCAAAGGCCAAGCCGAGGCAAAAGAGTGAAATGCCGAGGAGAGAAACCGTTTCGGATACGTGAAATTGTTGTCCTGTTGCTTTTGCTCCTGGTGCGTAGGCTGAAGACATGTATGTGCTGATAGACCGCTAGATTAGCCACACTCTCTGTTGCATGTGTGTACACATGCTCTGTTGTCATGATATCTGTTGCTGTATACTTACACGGTAAACGCGTAGAGAGAAACACAAACGGTATGGTACAGTCGCTTTCCATCACTCCAATTGTATGGATTGCGAGGGTCGTCTTCCCAATCCAATTCATGACTACTTCCAGGTGCGCTCTCTGGGTCACTAGTCGGAGCCGAGTCCTCTTCTTTGTCGGTGGGCAGTTCGTTCTCCATTCTGTCTTCTATGGCGTCCATCTTGATTTGTGACTGAAAAGACGCCTGGTCCTCCAAATCAATCGCCAAATCACCACGTTAAATTGCCAAGACAGTAGGGCTATATATCCGCATTGGAGAAAAGGAGCAAACACGAGGGCAGAGTTGGGGACCCCAAGTTTGTCCATCTACATTAGTAAGGCGAGATCGCGTCGCCTCCACCCTGGGATAAAAGTGCCGAACCGCGGCATCTCCCGTACACTCATTAGGGAATGGATGATCCTTGGGAGGGGGTCACACTATTCCCAGCTTTATTCCCCAGGACAACCGTGAAGGTTTCGGTTACGGTGACAAATCATTTCCCAGTCCGGCTACACTGACTCAAAGTGCGGAGTAAGGGATGTTTAGTCTTGTGTTGTTTGCTGTTCACGAGATGCATCATCGGGCTTGTAATAACACTTCACAAGAGTCTAGCAGCATAAAAATGAGAATATCTTCATTCAGACTCATACTTCTGTATACATAACCTAGATTTACTCACAAATGGGCCTTTATTCCTTGTTAAACAAACGATGTACAGGAAAAGGTCCATCATCCGCTATTAGTAAACCGGAGAGTTTCGATGAATCCTAATCCCCGATTGCCTCTTCTGGCTAGCCTATGATTTTTCAATTGGTAATCAGCTTCCGAATTCGGCGGATGAGGTGAGCAAAGGGATAAAACCCGAATTTCTATAAATTCCCGACCATCCCATCCGTCGGACCAATGACGCCTGGCTGACCTTTTTCTTGGTCAGACGCACGACTCAAGTAGGGTTCAGCAACCATTTGCAGTTTGCGGCTTAGGGCAGAAGAAGATTCTCCAGAGAAGAGCAATTCGTCTCTGCAAGGGGGTTGGGTAGAGCGGATGACGCTGGTAACGGCCAAATACTACATAAAGAGAGCTTCACCTTGCGCGCGGCTCGTATGTAATACAAACACTAGACCAGCAAAAGGAGTCCAACAGACTGAACAGGGTTCGGTGATCGCAAATCAATCTGCCTGACGCGAAATCCGAGGACAAATCATTCATCCCACTTTGACCAGATTCCGCTGCCCGTAATAGAAACTAGCACCGATTCGTACATACATGGAATCATGGGCTTACTAGCTGCAACTATTCGGAATCTATGACCCAGCTGGGCAAGGCGATCCACTGGCGATCTGCGAAATACTTAAGGCACGGAGCCCAACTCTTTGCGCTGAATCCAGCCGTTTTCGCATATTACTTATCACGATTATTATTCTCAAGTGCTAATAGCCGTCACGTGACCGGAGAATCCGGCCATTTGGTTCTTATTAATAATCTCCGTTTGCCATGGTCGCGTGGTAGCACAGCAATATAATTCTTCCCACCCCTGGAATATCGCGACCCGGAGCTTCGCGCAAACACTCCCCCGATTGTAGAAAGTCTAGCGCCTCATAGAGAACTGCACAAGCTATCGTGCGTAGCCTCAATACGCTGAGAGCTCCCAGTATAAGGCTTCTAGCCTCCAGCCAATCATGTCAGAAACACCACCAAGAGGGAAGAGGCGGCGGACTGAAGAGTCGGATACCGAGGCCAGCGGCTCAGTGATTGAAGTTGGCAAGTCAATCACTGCAAAGCCGCAGCCCAGAAGTGAAGATACTAATGGGAGACCCGAGCCAATGACTGACGCAGGTGAGTCCGGCACCGTANNNACTCGGTATGAACTGGTTCTGACGACACTTTGTTTGTATGAAAAGAGATATCGAGCTTGGCGNCAGNNNGTTTTGCCCAGTCTCGTTCCTTTGACACCTGCTTCATACNNNCCAGGAGATGCAGAAAATGGCTCTCCTCACGATGCCTTCTGTTTCGTCTGCAAGCGGGAAATGGACCTGCTAGACTGTTACACATGCCGAAGGGCCTACCACCAGGATTGTCTAGATACACCCGTTGATAGGCTCACCCACAGTGACAACTTCTTCTGTCGAGTTTGTGTCAATCGCCAATGGCACGAGCATCTGCCTCCGCCGAGCCCGCCGCCATCTCCACCACTTGAGAGACAGAGAGTAGCTCTACCTAGTCACAGGCCGAACACGCAGCCCAGCGCTGAGTTGCATGCGCCTTCGACTTCGGCTTCGACTTCACCAGCTCCTTCAGCACAAGCCCAGAATGCCCAGGCTTCGGGCCCGACGTCCTTCACCTGGTTATCGCAAAACCAGTTTACGACTCCTCTAACGCGCTCCAGTGCGGTTCCAAGTCCCCGAACTCCAACGCCTCTCTCGGGTGTCATTAACCTCAACGGCCCTGGTCGAGGCATCGTGGCTGGTCCGCGCGGTCCCCGTTCACGCTTTTCTACCTTATCAGCTGAAGTGGACGATGCCGTATCCTTAATCCTCAGAGAGCTGGAATATCTTGGAGACGCTAGGCAGAAAATCACGCAGCTGGAGGATGTTATTGTGAGGCTACAGCAAGACGTCCGGATCAACGAGAATGCGCTCATTCTGGCGCAGCGCAACGCCGCTTCGTCAAACCAGCGCAATTCAGAAAGCCTCCGTGTGGAAAACGAACGGCTAAAGAAGGAAATAGACGACATGAACCGATCACTAGCAGATGAGACATCACGGTCACAGTACTACAAGGCTGATGCGGACCACTGGAGAGCGCAGGCACAGAGCAGGCAGGGAGAATTGGAAGAGCTAAGGGGGAAGCTGAAGAATTTGCTTGGCGGGTGATTACGGGAGAATGGTACGACTAGTTTGCTAATGTATTGTATGTACGGAGTATAAGCCGGAGTACGTGGATCAGGGATACCAGTTTGGATTACATGTTGCTCTGTATTTTGGATTTGTTGTTATTTCGCTGCTTATTTCATCAACCTGCAGTTGGCATGGGTTATTAGGCCTGTGTCATGAAATCATCTTACATCTTTCCGATCCTGTACGGTGGAGACGTGTAATATAAGCATAAGTACGACGTCCTCGTAAGCAATGAGCCTGGGCGAGATTTCCATGCGATTCATATCTCCCCGGCATTGCGGGGTACTAGTATACAAATTAAATTCCTTTCAGAGAATGAGATGAGAAATCCTATGGCTGACTTTGCTTGAACAAGCAGAGTTAGGCGTCCGCTAGTGCATGTAGTCGGTGACAGTTCATTCTGTTTTTGTGAACGGTGTTTGTCTTATTTGTCTGCATAGCGCCGTTCCTGGTCCGAATGTAGACATTGAACTCGCTTAGACACGCCAATTGAGATGATATCCGGCTCTATTGTTGGTCTCGGCCCGCAAGCTTCCGCCAAGTATTGGGGGCTACAGGCACTCGCGTTGTTTGTCATTCGTAAGACTCTAAATTTGGCAACTGACAAACCGTCTACTTCATTTGATCGGATATCGCTTGCGAGCTCCGTCGTCCACGGTTGCGCTAGTCAGGTTTTGCATAATGCTTCTAGGTACGGCGAGTTGAGATTTATGCAATTGATATATATTGATGGATGTTCTGTTCATCTTATCCGGCTATGGCTTGACTGATACAAAGCTTCAAGGGTTTAACCAGCAATATTCTAGATCGATTATGTTATGTATTACGCAAGGAACGCAAACAGGCAACGCAAGTTCGTCTATAGAAAGCAACGCAAACTTCATCTTGGCCTCTTTCGGCCTTTAGCATAACCCATTACGCCTCGTCAGAAGGCTCGCTCGTCGCTCTGTTCCACGACGTTCCGATAGCTCCCCAGTACTCTTCATTAAACATTTGCATGTGGCGCACATGGCCA
This sequence comes from Trichoderma sp. BMH-0061, assembly GCA_030015385.1. NCBI lineage: Eukaryota > Fungi > Ascomycota > Sordariomycetes > Hypocreales > Hypocreaceae > Trichoderma > Trichoderma sp. BMH-0061. Next base: position 3,758,491 of record JARWZN010000005.1, read on the forward strand.
CTTCCCTTGAACATGTGGTTATCAGACTTGTATCCCCTTTTCCGTGCCTGTGCAATGTGCTCTTCAATGTCCTGATACGGGATGATATCATCATCTTCACTGTAAATATACAAGTGTCGCGTATCCTTGGTCTCGTAGTATGGGTTGATCACCGCCTTGACGCTAAACGCCGGCGCGGGCTCCTTGCCAATAACCCATTCGATGAAGCGGTTTCCGCAGAGGAATCCAGCCCAAAGTGTTTGTGTGACGGCAAACGGCCAGGGGAACCAGTTTGCAGTGCCCAAAGCCATGGCGCGCGACCAGCGGCCCAAATTCTCGCGGGTCATGATGACGCTTCCGGGCGTAGAATCGAGAACCAGCAAGTGATGCGGCATCGGTTTGTCGTGGACAAGGCGGTAGGCATTCAACGTCGCCGCATAATTGATACCTCCAGTGTTGGACATGATGTGGGCCAGCACACGGTCCTCAACCTTTTGAGAGTCCTTGTCGTCCTCCGATTCCTTGGGGAAGATTGCATCGATGACAGGTCTCATGGACAGCGTGCGCTGGTCGAGGTTTGACCACATGGCCTTTGAGATGGGGGCCAGCACGACGATCTGCGTTGAGCAGGGGAAGAGATTCCGGTATCCGTCTGCATACTTGACCAAGTTCTTTGGCTGTCCATCGCCCCAGGAATAGATGAGGACGGCCCGGGGATCGGTTGGGCGCTTCACAGCCTCATTTTGTTCATCGGGGTGGCGGATATAGACCTGGTCAGATAAGGCTTCGAAGCCCGGAAAAAAGTCTTTCTTTTCCTCAATCATTGTCGATGGTTGCCGCTCTCGCGCGAAAATAACACTGTGTGACAATGACAGCAAGTACTGGTGGAAGAGGTTGAATCTTCTAGTCGCTGGCCTGCACCCGAATTGTGCATTCACCGGTCGTCTCGGCCTTGATAAAGGACGTCGAAAAAGATACAAGTCAATGTTTGTCTGGCTTTGTTGGGATGCAGGCCTTGTTGTTGGGCATAGTTTTGACCCGCCCCGTCGGCGAAATGAACATATTTGTTAATCCTTCTCCGTGCCTCGGTTCAGTGGCGATACAGTGAGAGTTGGGAAACTAGAGAGTATTTGCGACCAGTTGCTTGTTGATGAAGCAGAGGCAGACAGCAGAAGAAACGAGAGAAGAAGATGAAAGTAGCACCTAAAAAAGACACGCCAAAAACAATGGCATTCACTTACTACCTTTCAATGCAACAGGTGGCGCTCAGGCCTTGAACAAAAGACCCCAGATCGATCTGAATTGATCGCTTTCACATGCTTTGACAGCTGATGGATTGGCCCACTTCCACAGGATCCACTAAGCGACAGGGCCTTAATTTAGTTCTTCGAAGGGTCCGTTCCATGATGAGAAATGGAGGTGCCAGTTGGGTATTAGTGCTGGGAATAATGCGAAAATGCAGTGACATATCACGAATTGTCTGCATTTCATGCCTTGATGTGGAAATTGGTGGATCCCTGTCTTGGCCTGAACTACCGAGATGTCAAGGCCCAACATTTGTGAGGTTTCATTCAAGCTGACAGAGGATGAGGCCTGCTTACTATGGATTTCATAGCTCATCCTTCGGGTTGAATTATCAGTAAGCAGGAAGCCTACTGATATATTAGTTCCAAGGGCCATTATCTTCCCAACCTCCACTATGTTGTACCTCAGTATCAACTCATAGACCAAGCAATTAAAAGTAATCATGCTTAGTCAGGCATCCTGTAAGACAATGTTTGCCGGAATGAATTGCCTCGTTGGTTAAGAGAATGGAGAATATGTACTTGAAGGCCTAAAATTAAACAGGAACTCTAGAGCCCAAAAGTTTATTTCTCAATCTCACAGCCGTCTACTCATTTCGAGCCTCATTATAGTGGAAGACGCCGTTATAGCCAAAGTTTTCTCTTTCGCTACCATACAGGGCTAATGGTAGCCATCGAAAACTACATTCATCCCAGAATGTCTGTCATCTAGCAATTCCCCTTTTACTTCTGGAACTCGGGCCTGACCTTGATCTCTTCAACAACCTGTGCCGCATCAGGATCGCCCTCTGCCGCCAAACGCTTCAACTCATCCGTGTTATCCTTCACCCACTGCTCAAAGCCACCAGGCTGCACAATGTTAGTAATCATCATTATAATTTCGCATTTCAAACTTACCAGGGGGAGATGGAATCCTGATTCCTTTGCAACGTCCAATTCTCTCTTGATGAAAATTTGCCTGAGTTGCGTCGCAATAGAGCCCTTGCCGACGGCCTCATTCCAGAGATCCTCTAGCTTGTCGGCCATGCCCTCCAGCTGCTCTTGGGTACGGCCACCACCACTACGGAGACTGACAAAGAGGCGGTTGATTTGTCTCTGTTCGCCGCCAATGTAGGTATCCGTCAAGTTGGCTTGGGCCGCGTCCAAAAACCGAACATTGACAATGAACCGCGGTGACCTGAACGTGGTTGCGTGCCAGTCTGTGATCTTGTTGACCAAAGCCATCTTCTGGGTTTGGGTAAGCTTAATAGCAAGTTCAAAATGGTACATAGGCATGTTGACGGTTTGTTGGTAGTAAAGAGGATGCAATGCTTGAGAAGATGGCGGGGTTGATGTTCAGTAACGGCTAATTGCGTATGTTTGTGGTGACTGTATGTTGTTACGCTCTTACTACTAATATACCTCTTAAGTCCATCGATGATACCGATATCGGCTTTCCTACATGCATTCCTCCGTTTATCCATTTGGAATCAGCTTCGCGATAGTTATAGAACCCCCACCTAAGAGATTGGTCATCATCCCGAAGGAGAATAGACCAATGGAGATGCAGACAGGATCGATGATTCTTTGCGGATACTGTCGGGTTAGACAGAAACAGGGGCTAGTTGGTAGTAACATTGGAGACGAGAATAGTGAGAGGGCGTGATGATTTGGAATTGATGACTCATTGACTTTACCTAACCATTCTAACCTACCCGGGGAGTTGGAGAAGCATCAAAAAAGCAGCACTTAAAAGCCACAATCATGCACTACAATAACGTCGGCGTTTCCCCCTGCCCCTTCTTTCTTCGAGAAAGAAACGGTAGTGTCGATCTTCTGCTCTCCCTTTTCTTACTCCCATATTCCGAGACTGTGCAATTCGTAACAGCCGAATTGTCTTCTAAATCAGCTATCCCTACCAGCATCATCTGGAGAGCAATGGCAGCTGGACAAAATATTCACAAAATATTCGCGAGGATCACTCTTAAATATACAAACATTCCTCCATCAATAATGGCATTATTCATCACGCTATATCAGTTTATGGTTATTCACTCCGTCCCAATGCTTTATAATTGATATCAGTTGATGGGTGGAGAACACATCAGGCATCGCTACTTCGGCGTTTACTCCATACACGCGAGACATGTAGATGACATAATTCAAGCCTCAGCCTACCTAGCTAGGTAATTGTATGAGAAGCTGTGTAGTAGCACTCGTACGCCCGGCTGGCCTTCGTGGCGCCCGGTTGCGCAGTAATGCGGAATCTCCATGGAGAGAATCGGACTTGATAACGTTATAGCGGGTGGATCGGAGGCTTTCTGCAACACCGCAAAACACCGTAACACCGCAACACCGTAATACCACTAACACCGCAACGCCGCAACACCGACAAAGTTCGTCGTCATAGTGGCGTCTACTCTGTAGAGTCTGACATACTGCGATGACAAAGCTTTGAGTCAGGAGTAGAATACTATCCTCGGTTACCCAGTTGCAAAGCTCATAGTTGAGTTACCCAAGCTGTCAGTTTTAGGAAAAAGATTCCGTCCAACTATACTGCAGTCCTATCAAAAAAGGTTAATTTTAGCCTCGAAGCTCATTTGTATATAACCTCAGCTAGAGTTCCGCCATGTTTTGCAATTCCATCTCATACAAGTTCATCTCATCATCAACTCAAACACAACTCAACACAATCTTCAATCGCATCTATTACAATTGCCAAAATGCAGGAGAAAACAGCAGTTCTGCTCATTGACCCTCTCAATGACTTTTTGCATCCTGAAGGAAAAGTCTTCCCTGCTCTCAAGGAGAGTATCGATGCTACCGGCACAGTAGACAACCTCCAGAAGTTCGTCAAAGTTGCCCGGAGCAAGAAAATTCCCATCATGTACTGCCAGCACAAGCTCTATGAAGAAGGCAATTTCGAACACTGGAATCACATGTCCAAGAGTCATTATACTATCCAGGCATCGAAGGCTTTCGAAGCAGGAAGCTTCGGAGCAGAGATTCACAAGGGACTTGAGCCGGATAAAAGCAACGGCGATGCGATTGTGTCACGTCACTGGAACAGCAGGCAGCTTACTACTTACGATCACATCTTTAACTGTGCTGATTCAGTANNNCTAATAATCGGATGTAGCTCTTTTGCTAATACCGACCTTGACTATCACCTTCGTCAGCGAGATATTACGCACGTTGTCTGTGCTGGAATGGTTGCCAACACCTGTCTGGAAGCTACCGCCCGCTGGGCTGTTGAGATGNNNGCATTAATATTTCTGTGTGCCCAAAACCTGCTAACGAATGCACCATTTCAGGGTTATCATGTCACAATTATGTACGTATACTTGNNNCTTCCAGAAACCNNNGGTATTAACTATCATGCTAACTCCTTTAATAGAAGCGACGCAACTGCCGGCTTCTCCACCCAGTTGAAGGATGCCGCCGTAAACATTATCTGGCCTACTATTGTGGACGAGGTGCTGAGCTTGGATGCGTGGTCCGAGAAGCTGAACAAGACAGCCTAAAAAGCAGACGCTAAACTGCCAAGCATGCTCAATGACTCATGAATGAGTAAGGATGATATTTCGATCAGAAGTTAGATCCAATGAAATTCTCTATACTTTTACATACTCTCCTTTAAGAACCCTCTCGCATAATTCCTTTAGTGCTCTAGCGCCATACTCAAAATCCTTGAGCTCAAGATACACCTGAGCTGAGAATCTTGCCCACAAAGACCCGGAAATAAATCCAATATTGACAAACGTATTGTAGTCTTGAGCAAGATGCTGCAAAATGAAGTTGATCACATTTGAAACATCTGCCAAAGGAATCGAATCCTCATTCTCTCCTGTGCTAGGTGAGGATATGATAAGAGGAAGCTGGACATTGGCAAAGGCAACCCGCTTCGTCTCCGGCATAGGCAACGCCCGAGTTTGCAGTATCTCCACCGCCAATTTCTCACCATCTCGGGCCAAGTCTCGGCAATACGCTTGAATGGCTTCTTCTCCCCCACAAATATTCCTTCTAAAATCCATAGCTGCAGGAATGCATAAAGGAGGCCCGTTATCAATTGTCCCAGTGTAACTGAATTGAAAGACAAATGGATTTTTAGAGGCTGGAAGCTCGTATGGACTTGTGTATTGTTTCTTTTGCAGAATCTCAGGCAGCGGTTGAAAGCCGTGAGACGTTGGAAGAGAGGACCGCATAAGCCCCTGGTTCTTTGATGCAACGTATAAAATCGCGCATGTATGGGGTACAAATAGCCACCAAACACAAGGNNNGAATTTGAGATGTTTCCAAATGAGNNNTTCNNNTAAAAAGACNNNCTTGTGGCAGTTGGAAGTAAGAAAGTCGGCTCCTAACTTCTCTAGATCAAGATCGATCATGCCGATACCATGAGCCCCGTCAATTGCACTCAACACACCGAATTCTCGACAAATCTCTGTCAGGCGTTCAAATGGCATCCTGAGCCCTGGCATGCTCAGGACGGTGTCGAAAATGGCCACCCGAATGCGGCCTTGGTGTTCTTGCAACACAGACCGAAACGCTTCAACAAGCGTATCGTCATCATCCGTAGTAGGATCAAAAGGGACACGAACGCTCTCTACAGGTGTAGTTTCAACCAAATAATCCACAGTCTTCTCGATTGCCCCGTATGTCCCTTGTACGTAGGCAATCAAGTCTCCCGGCTCATATCTCAAGTTACGAAGCACGGTATTCAGCGCCAATGTTGCGTTTGGGACGAGGACAATCTCATCCGTGCTCGCAGCGTGAACAAGATTTGCAACAAGTTCACGAATTTTATCAAGCTTTTCCGGATATGTGTATCGGACAAAGCTATCCGGCTCAGCCTGCACGGCGTCCTGGACAGAGCGCAGAGCATCTCGCACAGGACGAGGATATCCACCGTATGAGCCTAAATATGCCATTAANNNGTTACCNNNAAAGATACAGCTCACNNNCTTCTCCATGGGCCCAATGCGTAACTCACCTTGGTTCAAGTGGATGAAACCCGGTTTGAACATGAAGTATTTATCCCGGAATGCTCGCCCAAATGGGGGCGAGTTCATAACATCCATTGACTCAGCCATGGCTGTTGCAGAATATCCTATATGGCCTACAGGAACAAAAGAGTTTGTATGCAACTCTTGGTTCGCCAAGTATAGACAGTGAAATAAGTATGCGCAGAGGTCGAGAGCTCTGGATCCGAGACTGTCCCAATTCGATCATCTTAGCTAATATATCTGACTGTACATCTGCCCCCACTGTCACACCGATCACCGTATCGCAAGTTCAGCTCTTCGCCGTGATCGGCTTCCTATCAATGAGTGCCATCACACCGTCAAAAAGGTCAGCGCCACCGGGGAAAGGATCGAAGGATATTCGCGGCATTGCTGATTCAGCGGTATGACAAAGCTTCTTAGGTCCTTATCACCGGCGCCAATGACGCCTCAAATATTCCATCCAATGACAGATTCGTAAGCCGATCCTACTAATAACTTGTATGGAATCAATGGCGCTACTACGCCCTTTGGAGCGGGGTTGACATTGAGATCGGAGCTTGAGGACCATGGATCGAAAGCAACACAATAGTTTTCTTTCAAGTTCTTGAAGATAAAAGTACGAAGCGCTCATGAAATAAAACGATAAGCAAGCTCGTATTCTTCAGTTCTCTTCAGATACTGTAACTAGACAGAACCACCAGACTCTTCACAACAGCCAAGATGCCTTCTCCGCAACCAGTTTCGACAGATGCTGCTCCTGCGCCCATTTCTCTCTTCTCTCAAGCTCAAATCTACAACGGTCTCGTATATTGTTCTGGAAACATTGGCATCGACCCAAAGACAGGCAAACAAGTTGAGGGAACAGTAACAGATCGCACTGTAAGAGACCATTTGCAATTATAACAGCAAAAGAATCCATTAACCGCTAATTAATCTATAGGAACAAACTATTCGCAATATCTCCGCCACCTTGGAGGCCGCCAATTCGTCTCTCAAGCGAATCATTAAAGTCAATGTTTACTTGACCACAATGGACAACTTTGGCCCGATGAATGAGGGTTACGCAAAGTTCTTTTCTGCTCCTTTCCCTGTAAGTTTACCAACTTCATCATGATAAGCGAGAAAGTTTTAACACAGTGTAGGCCAGGACTTGCGTCAGCGTCGCAGGCCTGCCCATGGGCTCTGATGTCGAGATCGAGTGCGTTGCGGCATTAAACGAATAGATCTGCTGAGCAATATGCTTCACATTTGTAACTTCAATTGAGCACATTCTATGGCAGCGTTTAGAGGGTTTCGGTAAAGGGGCTTTGGATTGACGTGGACCACAAGGGCTGTTTTCGACTGTAAGCGGGCATATTTGTATACTGCATATGCGCAAAGATAAAAAGCCGCCAATCCTGTTGGTAGAATTTGCCTGATAGTTGTAAAATAAAGTCAGAGAAGCTCCATGATAGTCAGCAGCAGCTCGTGTAAGACTTAAGTGAATAGGATGCATTGCCGGTGGAACTGCCGGAAAAGTGTAAGATGAAAGTGGGAATGCTATCGGCAAATACATAATTCTCCCGGCGATTTGGACATTGTCCGCGCAATAACAGCGGCATATTCTCCGGCCCATGCGAAGAATGAATCATCCACCTCATTCCGCCTGAGTTCCGCTGCAAATCCCGCTCTTATGCCGCTTCCATAAAGCCGATGAAGTTCGCGTGCTCGCCCAGGGTTACTCGGAATGTGTCTTAAGAGAGGCATATTAGCCCCTCGAAATTAAAATCGGGGCGGTGTTTGACAACCTGTCCTATCCGCTGTGCTGGTACTTTAACGTTTCGGATCTAAAGAGATCGATGTCTTATCAAATTATCGATTGTTTTTTTTTTCAGTGACTCAAGAAGCGCCTATTGAGTTGATGTAGCTCCGCTCAGCATTTGAAGAGGCGGTAAGCCGCATACATTACCGTATACAGTAAAAACATGCAGTATCATGGCAGTCCCCAAGAATTTGTAGGAAAGGAAGAATTTTGATCCTAGTGAATCAAACTCAAGCAATTGTTCAAACAAATGAATAGTTTTCCCATAAACCTTTGCTAATAGCGGGTGATTGCTTATAGTTGTGCGCTCACTTAATTCTAGTGGTTATGATGATAAGCTCTCTACACCCTCAGCCCCCTCACTGCCTCCGCAGACACTTCCATAGTGGACTACAAATTCCTATTTAAGCCCTTTAATCTAAATGGTAACCCATCATTGGTTGGAGGATATTTGTCCATATGTATGATTACTCTGCATGCTCCGTGAGCTACTCTGTATTAGTAAACACTTGAACAAGACCGCCGTATTACCCAAGTAGGAAATTGTACACATCCCGGTAGAATGGGCCCGCCAACAACCCCCTACGATAAGATAACCTTAATACAGAGTCGGTTCTATATCTATTTCGTCGTCTTTTGTACACAAATTCCCCAGACCCTTTGGCAAGAGTTGTCGGATATACAAGAGGCGATGCAATTGAATGCCCGACTGGTGGACCTGCTTACTTGTTAACCCACCGAGTGATTACGTCTTATGCATAACCTCGAACAATCAACCGCTTCATATCATGTGCTATATAGAAGAATAAGCACCGAAGGTGTGGAATCATGTTTGCTGGAAAGTCAGTGTACTCCCCGCCACACTATAGGTTATACTAGATAGAGGCGGACGTGAATATATAGGAAGGTCAGCGTTTGTGGGCTTGTGGATTCTCACACTATACTTTCTTCCTCGCTCTCATCTCCCACTATTCCCTCCAAGAGCTCACAATGTCTCTTATGGGAACTGTGCTCAGTGTACTGGCGAACCTAACTGCCCCAACCTCTGGCGTTGGTTCATTTACTTGCCAGCCAGGCCAGTCCTGTTGGCCCAGTCTTCAGGAATGGAATGCATTCAACCAGACAGTGTCAGGACGCCTAAAGGTTCCAGTTATACTATCCAGCCCATGTTTTCCAAGTTCGCCAAACTTTAACGAAGAAGAATGTGCCACAGTACTGGGCAGCTACGGAGACGGCTTCTTTCGGCAGTCAATACATGGGGCATTGCAGAACACTGCCTGGGAGGGCTGTGGTAACGAAAACTGCTTTCCGGGTATTGTGCCACCCCAGGGGCCTACATGCTCTCTTGGAAGACTATCCCCCGTCTATGTTGACGTCGAGACGCCCGATGACATCGCCGCCACCTTTGCTTTCTCCAAGAAGCATGATATCCGCATTGTAATCAAGAACACTGGACATGACTATTTTGGACGCAGCGCTTCTGCAAACTCTTTGGCCATGCGAACCAACAACTTAAAAAACATGGCCTTCGAACCGGAGTTTACGGCCCACAATTGTCCTGCTGCTAATAAGAAGAACATTGGCATCATCGGCGCCGGCGTTAATGCAGCGCAGGCGATTGGCTTCTTCAGCAAGCATGGCATGTCGGTTACAACTGGAGCCTGCCCTACCGTTGGCATTGCCGGTGGATTTGGTCTGGGTGGCGGTCATGGTCCACTTACACCAACTCACGGTTTAATGGTGGACCAGGCTGTCGAGTTTGACGTTGTTACAACCGACGGTGTCTTCCGAACCATCAACGAGTGTAACGAACCCGATCTCTTCTGGGCAATGCGTGGTGGCGGTGGCTCTTCGTTTGCCGTCCTCGTTAATTACAAGTTCCAGCTTCATCCGGAAGTAAGATGGGCTACGTGGCGAATCGAAGCTACGCTGAGCCCAGACAGCCCTGATATCACAGAGAATACTGTTCTAGGAGAGATTCTTACGGCTGCGTCCAACGAGCAATATGAGTGGTCCAAGAACCGCGTTACAGGTTATGATACGGTGTCACATACCTTTGTCAGCTTCTTCCAGATTCTGCCCGACTCAGGAGATGCATTGGCAAAACTTAAGGAAGCTACAGCCAACTTCCACTCATTCATGACAACCCATCCAGGAATCAAAGTCACGACAGACCTTTACCAAGTCTTCGACAGCCAACCGGAATTTTATGCTGGTGAAGCAGAAGGTATCGCCGCCGGTTCCATAGTTGGCGCTTCAATCTTAACTCCCAGTCGGCTTATCACTACTGACGACATCAAAACCCCTGAAAAGATTGATGCTCTTGTTTCTGCTTTTCTACAGGGCATGGAAACAGCTCGGAAACAGCTTGGTGAAGGACTGGCAGCCGGAGTGGCATTCTTCCTTCTCAAAACAGGAGCAATCAACACTCCCGACACAGAGCAGGCCACCAGCGTCAATCCCGCCTGGAGAAAAGCATTATGGCATGTAATCGTCATTGCGGCTTGGCCTCCGGGTGCTCCAAAGGAAGTCAGCGATAAAATTGCTACCACCGCGCGAAATGCTCTAGATGTGATCAAGGCACCCCTGAGCGTGCAGGCTGCCTATTTCAATGAAGCCGATCCAGCTGAACCTGATTGGGAAAACGTCTTCTTTGGCGAACCTTACGAGAAGCTACTTGCCATTAAGAAGAAGTGGGATCCTGATACCGTGCTCAACTGTGCGAAGTGTGTTGGGTATCTAGGGGAACAAGATCCGATGTACTCTTGCGATAGCAAGAATCCCATTCCCTCGGTCCCGTACCCATTCGGTCTAGCGGAATCGGCCATCATGGATGATGGCAACTTTATAATTGATGTGCAAAAAGAACTGTGACATAACAGGAGGGCTCAATCCTGGTGAAGTAGTTTGCAAGAGTTGTAAATAGTTAGCTCTAGGGTATTTGGTAGGTCAACTGAAGAACTAGCAAAGCAGCATAATCTTAAATTTATTATTTGATGAAACCGAAGTTCTAAGCAAGTAACTCTGAAGTGCACAGATATGCATACACTGCCAACTAAGTCACCCATGAATGAATGACACAAGTCATCCTTACATATGTACCCAGTCACTATGTAAGACAGTACATGTATTCATGCACCATTACCATCAACTTATCTCAACATCATGGTAATTTTACCTGATACTTTCACATCCATTATTGGAGAGAGACAAAATTCACTTTTAAACACACCAAGCACTTCATATCCAAGGTAGGCTAACCGTATTCATTCATTCTACAGCATGGGTTAATAACCCTCATATACGTATGTGCAGTGGCAAATCCACTATGTAGACAAATATTTACATCAAAGTTTCCTTCATCTCCAACAATCCGTAATCTGCTTAAACAGCGGGGAGGACCCAGGTGGTGACAGAGTTGGTAGGGACGTTACCGCTCCACTCCTGGCCACTGGAAGTGGTCAGGTGGATGTAAATGTCGTTGCCGAAGGTGTTCTCGATGACGACCGTGCGGGTGCCATCGGGGTTGAGAGAAGCAACAGACTGAACACCGCCGCTGCCAGAGTAAGTGTAGCTGCCGGTGCCGCTCAGGACGGTGGCTCCAACGGGCATGAACTTGGAGAACTGGGCCATCATGTAGTAAGCAGTCTGGAAGGTATACGCGCCGTTGTTGATGGTGACGAGACCAGTGCAAGTGCCGCAGCCACCGCTGGACAGGTGAGGGCCGTCCTGGGCGGTGGTGCCGAGGGTCCATGCAGCAACGCCACGGGCCCAGTTCTGGAGAGGGCCCATGGTGAAGGAGGCGGCCTGGTTCCAAGCACCAGTGGAGGGGGTCCAGCACTCAGTCATGTACTGGTCAGTGTTGGGGTAGGAGTTGTGGAAGTTGGTCAGGACAGTCCAGTCCAGGTTAGTGGCGTAGCAGTGCCATGCAACGGCAGAGACATCGTCTGCGGCGATGCCCATGACCTGCTCGGGGAAATCAGGTTGGTCTGCACAGTTATGNNNGCTACATGAATCACGGTCTGTAAGTAATGAGGATCGAAACATACCAGTGTTGTGGTCGTAAGCCCAGATCTTGGTGCTCAGACCGGCCGCCTTCAAGGCAGGGGCGACGTAGTTCTGGATCAGGTCTCCCTGCTCGTACGAGAACATGTACATGGTGGGATAGCCAGCCTGGCTGTTCAGGGGCTCGTTCTGGAGGGTAATGGCATTGATGGTGGCGCCGTGCGACTCGAATGCCTGGATGTACTTGACAAAGTACTGGGCAAAAGCAGCCGAGTACTGAGCACCGTTGTTGGTGAGGTAACCATCGTTCAGGTTGTTGTTGTTGGTGTTGCCGTCAATGGCGTTGTTCAGCTTCATCCATCCAGGAGCACTCCAGGGAGATCCAAAGATCTGGAGGTTGGAGTTGAGGCCCTTCATCTGAGCCAGCATGGTGGCCATGGCAGTACCACGGTCTCCGAGGTTGAAGCCAGTCATGCCAGGGTCAGCGTTGCCGCCGTTGTCGTCATAAGTGTAGGCTGGGTCGCCAGACAAGTCAGAGGCACCGATGGTGTGGCGCATGAGAGAGAAGCTGGCACCAGCACCAGTCATGAGCTCGTCGAGCAGCTGGCTGAGGGTGCTGGCAGACAGCTCGTTGAAAGCACTGACGGTGGCATCAGTCACGGCAGCACCGAAACCGACGATCTTCTGCTTGTAGCCATTGCTGGAGTCGTCAATGGACAGGTTCCAAGTAGAAGAGCCAGGGCTTCCATTGCCTTGAACGGGAGCAGCAATGGAGGTGAGCTTGTAGTTACCAGCCTGGTTGGATGCGTAGGCCTGGGCACCGGCAGCACGAGGGCTGTGGGCGGGCTCCGAAGGCATAGCAACGCTGATGGCTGCTTGGCCAAGCATGGAGGCGATGAGAGCGTAACGCATTTTGGCGGTTTGGGAACTTGAAAGTTTTTTTGACTTGTAGCTTACAACCTTTGAAGAGCTTGAGCTGTCGATCTTCAAGAGTTCTAAACTCAACTCAACAACGTCTTCTTATAGGAATCTCTCAACTCCCTTAAACACCCCAAGCACCCCCTCATCCCCTTACAACGCATGTCAATCACGACCCAGAAAGATATAATCACCATCCTTCTTTGTCCTAGTAGAATCGACAAGGAAGACTAGAAGCCACCCGCGAACAAGGAACATCATCAGAGGCGGAAGAGCGGGCTGAGGAGCGGCACCTTGCTGTCAAACCAATGAACAAGGAAGTTTCCAAGAAAACGGTCCCATTGAGCATTTCACCCACTCGTGTTGCTCTTTAAAAAGTCAACAAAGACCTGCCGTTTAGATCTTCGAATCTAGGGGCATCATTAATGCTGTTTTGAGCATCCACGTAATCTAAGTGCCGAAATACCCGTCCACATGGGTGCCGAACTTCCGCAGTAGACCGTTTTACACTGGCAGCACCACAACCCCATTCATAAAAGGCCCGAAGTGTTGTAAAAGTAAAAAATTAAGATGCATTGAATCATTGAATGGAAGCTACGTTGTATCGCCGGAACAGCGAGAATGTGCGCTTTGTGCGGGCATATCTGGCGGTAATTGAGTATGGAAAGAAAATCGGAACGGAACAAGACCACGATCAAGTCCGGATCCGAACCAGGGATTGTGAACAGCGCATCATCGCCGTTGCGGGGTCAGATTTCAGCAACACGAATGATGGGACTGCTTGTTTCAGAAACAAACAAAGTCCTTGGTGAGAAGTTGCAGCGGAGATTTGATGAGAAAATAGCTTCACTGGTCGAAAGACCGTGATCCGTTATAGCCGTTTCTCCTTTACAATGCCCTTACTTCCCAAGAGATTTAGGAAGCTGGATACGATGCATGACGTGCCCAAGGGCGTTGCTATCAAAGTTGTGATACTATTTCCTACATATTCATGAACTGATCCAACAGCATCATCTTTGGTAAACAATGAGCCATCCTTTGCAAATCTGGGGAGGGCAACGAGGCATGGCTCAGACGAAATAGGCTCAGCGGATTTAAGGTTAACCAAAGAGCCTAAGCAACGTTATACCATAGGCAAATATCCCAAAGGATGCAACTCCTACGAGTTGAGTGGATAAAACACAAATCTTATCTTAAAGCACGTGTCTTGCCGGTTGTGATCTTGCGCGCCCGTATCTCATATGCCGTGTATAGTCTCACCCCAGATCTAGCGTTGCAATCAGTGGGCGATCAGTTAAGCGCTGTGTCTGCTACGATAAAGAAACAGATTGCTCCGCTTTCGAAATCTGTCTATATCGTCTAGTTGCCGTTGATGGCATGTGTACTCCGTAGTAAGCCCTATTCATGCGCTGATAGGAAGGCAGTAATTTTTCACATCCCGAGTTGGTAGCTCGTGGAGTCTTTACAATAGCATGAAACCCTACTATGTCGAATACTATCTTCCAATGCCCTGCTAGTGCGAACCTCGAAATCGAACAGTCCAGGGTAAACCCTAGATATTTCTCAATCATAGGTTCTCATCGCAAATGAGTAACCAGCAAAATCTCCTTCCGTATTAGCATCCTTGAAGAATGTCAGAGTATTCTTCCGAAAGCCATTAGGCCCTTGTTTTTCGTACGAGAGGACGGGTTGACGGAATACGGCACATTGAGGATTCTCCGCTGCCCCTGGCCCTGTTCTAGACCACCAATCGAAAGAGGTCTTGACTCAGGAAGAAGCATACATCATATGATCATGTCAATATGACGCCTGGGTTTCTCTGCTCTATGGATAAGGATATACTTTTTGTTAATTTGTTACTTCTGCCTCAGGTGATGTAAATTGATGCGATGCAAGGTTTCTTGCGAAAGATCCAAAGCTTTGTTACAATGTTGTTTGTTTGTTTAGTATCAACGACACAGCTTCAGCTTTGTCACAAAGATGCCATATACAATGCATATAGGGTAGCGAGAATGACGGATGATACTGCACTTTGAGCCCATCCAAGACGTATTACTGAAACAATCCCCAACACTAATTGCTTATTCAGGCTTCTTTCTTCAAAGAGGTTTTCCGTCTTGTTTCCGTCCCGCTTCATGACCAGATCTATAAAAAGCGGCCCTTGCTGAAGCGCACAGACCGCGCGAGATGCCGTTTTGAACATACAATTATACCCACGTTTTCGTCATCTCTGTAAGCAGTTTCCTATTTCGCACTACTAATTGATTAACCATCTTACATGGAGACTTTATCAATCCCCAAAAGAGTTTCTGGTAGCGAAGCACAAAGCCCGTTGCCTACCACAGACAGGGTAGGCTAGCTAGTCGGACGATTCATGCCTCATGGGCTGGTCTTGGAGATAGTATTCCTAGCTTGAAGGCCATTCCATTAGCCGCTCGCTTACTCGTACATCTCAGCATTTGACGCAGGTATATATCACTTCCAGCCAAATGGAAATACCTCAACTCACCCGATCCAGTCAATTGCTCGTGCCTATTCAGGCCAAACTGTCCGAGGTCATCCAAAGCAGCAAGTCAAACAAGACGTACATGTAATCAACCAAACCACATCACCAGGCAGCAATGAAATTCCCCCCAGAGCAGAGCCCAACCAGCACGCGATACGAATTGGGGCCATATTCTTCTGCTCGCTGCCCGTTGGTCCGCTTGCCCGCTCCAGCCGCGCGGACCACGATTGCGGTTTTGCTGTTAGGCCCGAAGTGCGAGTGGAACCAGCAATCACATTCACGGCACAATTGCACTGACTAGGGCCGTGTTCGTTGGCTTTGTCGTAGTAGCAGTAGTACTCATGCTACTTACCTCCCCTAGCTTCTGAGGCTACATGGACGATGCCATTCCCGGTTTTCTGCAATGACGCCGCCGCCGAGAAGCGCCCCGAGAAGCGGCAAGTCAGACCGCCGATCGTCACGGAAAGCATACGCACCATTGGCAATAAAACCGACGAGAATCCACGAATAAACAGAAACAAAATCCAACAACTGTGCAAGATTGGGGACGGGAATGCCCCTGGACGCCACCATCGATAGCACCACAGGCCGTTGTGGGCCGGACTTCCTACGGGTCTCTCTCTTCTGGATTAATATCGCAGCGTTGGCCTCTTTTGCATTATCCAGCTGCTCCATGGTGCAATCTCGCGGCCGTCCCGTCTATAATTAGGGGGAGACGGAACCACGCTCGTGGCTGGCTGACAACCAACTCTTGTCGAACAAACAAACATTCAAGAGGCCAGCTCCCGGAGCTGTACCCGAGCACGTGGGACATTTTTGGCGTGGCAGGATTCTCAGACCTTCCCCCAACTAACTTGCTGCCTCTTGGCCCGGGTCCTAGGTTCATGCAGCTTGCTCCGAAGCTCCAGGCGCCAATGCGAAAGCTCGCCCCAATGACGCCAAAGGAACAGTGATCCCGTCTTTGGAGTCAAGTTGGGTGTCCCATCTTGTGCGAGATGTGACGCCGAGGTGAGGCTCCATTTGCCGTTGGTCGTAAATCCATACTTCATGCGCGCCCTTTTTGTCCACAATGAGGATTGGTAGCTTCTCACTGTGAAGGCGAGGCGAGGCGGCCTTCTCATTAGCTGCGCTAGTTATTGATGAACCTCAACATCTGTCTTTGGTAAAGCTCTTGCTCGCGCTTGCAGACCAATTCCCCTTTTTGTTTAACAAAGCGGCCTGGCGGCTAAACCAATAGCCGAGTGTTCGACTCTAATACGACGACTAAGAAGTAGTACAGTATGGAATAATTGGGACCCAAAAACAAGACCCAGTGTGAAACGAGTAGTACGAAGGCCTCTAGAAAATCTGGAGAATGGCTGAATGGCTACCGCAAAGCAGCTAATGCCGGCTTCCATGTCCGAAGTTCGCCGGCTAACTCGGGGAGCTCTGGAGATATTTTGACCGGCGTTTTAAGTGGATATTCACATGTAGTAAGAGTTGTTATCGTCAGGCAGTGACTGGTCTGCCATTTGCTTCCCGTCCAGCTGGAACAAGGATTGCCTGTGCAAGCAGCTTGACCTAGAGCAACGCTGCTTCCAGGACCGGTAATTCCGGGGAGCTGACTACATGGACTCGTACGAAAGCACGGTCTTTACTTTACGACGGATCTCCTTGAGACAGTTGCTCAAATGGGGCATCGGCGATGGGAAATGACATCTCCCCGAAGAAAAAAAGAAAACGAGGTGCCACACCACCCAAACAAATCGCGAGCTCCAGGAAGAAATCCCATAAACGGCTCGTCGCCTGTTCCATTTCCAACTTTGCATGGCCGTGGAGCCCGAAGAGCTAGTCGAAGAATCTGGGGAAACAGGGGTATCACGATGGTGTCCCAAGTGCGCTACCACAGACCGCCCGCGCCCACCCCCAAGGGTTCCTGGTCAGCAGAGCGACTTGAGCCCGATTGAGGTTCAGAATCCGGGGGAGTCGCAAAAGAAATGGCCGGGGCCCCGCCATGGAGGAGAGTTGGGGTAAACCGAGGGGCGGGCAGGATTTTTCGAAGATTGGGGTTCAGATTTTTTGGGGTCGTGTGTAGGTAAGGGAGGGAATGGATGGATGGGTACCTGTCAAATAAGAAGTTGGTAATCATAATCATTCCTCTTGGACCCTGCTTTTCTGTTTAGAAAATTGGTTCCAGCACGCCGCGTGTGGGCAAAGCAAGCCCGTGAGAAATAAGCGTCTTTCATGTAGATTGACTCGTGCCTGACAACGGGAAGCGCAAGTGACACCTGGCCAGGGATGCTGCGATGAGAGAGAGAGAAAACAATGGGCAGATGTGCGTCCCCGGCTGCTGGGAAGGGACTGAGAAAAGAAAGCCAGCAAATGCGAGAATCAAGATACCAGCCAATTCAATCACATGGGCGGCCTCCCACGCACAGGACTAGTGTGCATAAAGGCAACCCTTGCGAAATGCAAAAGAGCAAAAGGAATTAGACCGGCAGCAGGTCGAATGGAGACCCAGACGAGAAAAAATCCGTGCTCCAGTTCCAAGGTCGAGAATGGGAAAATCCTCAAGCCTCCAAATCATCGTCTGTGACTCAAAAACTGCACGTTAGCAGCATGTCGGTCAGTGAACGTGCATGGCCAGACGGGCGAATCAGCGAATGGCAGAGCCGCTCTGCCGACTCGCATTCCGAAGACTTGATGCATCAACTGTGACGCTTCTGCCCACTCTAGGCCGTAAAGAAGCTGTGGGCCCTGGACGACGTTGTGCACCTGACCTCGTTTGATATGGGTCCAGGAACAACCTCCTTCAAGGGGGGTCTGAGGAACTGGCCCTTGGGGGAAGAGTCTGGGGTCGGTCAAGCGAGGATGGATGGCCGATCAGATTGGAACAGAAGCTTGGTTCGGGGGTGGTGGCCGAGCTATTGCTTTTCCTTGCCAACAAGTGACGTGATGGTGCGTTTGGGTTTTTCTTGTCCCCAAGTAAACATGCCTTGTTTCCTCCTTCGCCTCGGTGACCTCATGGGCTGGCCCTGCGTTTTCTTTTCCCGTCTGCTTCTTTACTTCTTGTCTGGCTTGGACCTGGAGCAGCGTTTCAAGTATATTGCTTTCGGCGGCTGGCGTTGCTAGTGTTGCCGCGGCGTGAAACTTACACCACGAGGGTTCCTAGATCTGTCTAGCAATGGAATGGAAATCTTACGCCGTCAAGCTATCATGGCCCATGGCTAGAAATGCAGAGATGCAGCCCGTCATGCCGTCATGGGGCCCTAGTTCGCAGAATGGATCAGAATGGATCAATGCTCGGAAAGGACCTGAGAGGACCTCTTGGCTGCTTGCATAGCCGTTGAGAGCTGTGTGTGACTGTGTCAATAACACTGTAGCCGATCACAGCATGCAGACCCACAGCTAAATCATGAATTGATTGCCTAGCTGCGATACCTGATGGATACCAGGAGCTCGGGCATCATTACGGCATTGATTGGAGGCATCACTTCGATATCGGAGAGAGCATGTATAGGGGCAGTGGTGCTTGAGGTAGAGATATGGCTCATATCATAGAGAGCTTCGCTATCGTAGCATGAAGCTGGAAGCTGGACAGCTGGTGAGCCGAGGTCTGGAAATAGCTGCTAGGACTAGCTCTTGATGATCAACGCCTCCGAATTATTCTGGCTCAACAATCTTCAGGTACGAGCGAGCGTCGCCGATCTGGTGTCGGGAGCTACGAAGATCTAAAGCACGGATGGAAACAACAGCTGTTTCCAGGTGCCAATGGGCTGGTGAACGACCAATGCAAGTCAAAGAGAGCAATTGTCCACAATGGGCAGAGAGAGCTGTGGCATGTTTGCTTGCTGGATGAGACGGGCGAGTGCGTAGTGTCAATGGCAAGGTCGCATTGGCTTTTGTTTCAAGAAGGATCATCGCTCGAAGCTGGACGAAATCTGAAAGAATTCATCTTTTGTTTTTCTGTCGTAATTCGTTTCGATTTGGGCTGATGTTCGATCGAAGTAGCATTCAAGATGCTGACGGAAGCTTAACTGCGATGTCAGACATAATTAGAAACAGCATGATGTCGGGTTGTTGAACTAGCCGTGCACCGAAATTGAAGATTTTTTTTTTCATGATGGAAAAAGATTTCAGTCTGCGTTTTCAGACGAGACAAATTCCATGTTTCTCATAAATGCCCAGTGGCGATTTTTTTTCTTGCTCCATGGACAAAAACAGGCCACCATCATACGTGCTCCAAAAAGATGCATTATATGAGGCAATTGATAATTCGAGACAACATGCCGCATAACTGCATGTATCCTGCAGGTTTATTCACTTGGTACGATTACCATGTGATGTGGAGAGGGCCAAGGGCCAAACAAAAAACGACCTTTGCAGCTTTATTTGCAGCATCCTGCACTGCTTGCATCCTGCATGCATTATGAAGCTCGGCAAGAGCCAGACGAATAGATTAAAAGGCCATCCATTCCACACACACACACACGCCCCCAAATCCGCCGTGATATCGCTTATACTACTACCAAGCAGGCCACAGCTGTTTAGTTAGTCTTCTCTCTCGACGCACGCACAAAGGCTTCAGGTCTAGCTGGCGGGACAGGGTCACATCGATCAGGAGATTGGAGAGCTCAACACGACACAGCCACAGCAGAAGCATCCGAAACGAGAGAGCTGCCGGGCTGCAGTGGGACCGGTGAAGATCATCTAGTTGCTTGGGTTAAGCGAGCGTGTTGGGCGGTAGTGGTATTGCGAGGGTATCGGAGTGTACTCGTACATTGCACAGTGTAAGGCTTTTGAAATCGTAAGTAGGTAGGTATGTAATGTTGCCTTGGCCTGTATTTTCAAGCATGGACGCTCTGCTCTACTCATGGACGTGCGCCTATTGCCTCATACTACACCGTCAGTTGACCGTACAGTCCTATCAACAGCAAACTTAAAAACTCCTGAAAACCAAAAACCTGGAATTACTAATTCATTATGAATTTGTCGAGATGACAATTAGCATCGCCGGCAGGATGAAGCAGTGGCTGGTGCTAATTCAAGCCGGCTTCAACATCGCCTCATCGGCGTTGCTTCTTCCATAATATGATCCAGGTTCCGTGCTCCGATCCCGTTAGTACCAGAAACCAGGTCCATGCTATCTCAAGCACTAACACCACACGGCCGATAGCACGGGGTACCTTTGTTATCGGTATGTCTTCAGTCTTGGCCGTATCATCTCGTACTCATACGAGTACACGACGATTAAGTTGCGCAGTATGGGCGTTGATCTCGTCGTGTTCTGTCGTCTTTGAGCATTCAAGTATTACAACGCTTTCCACGCTGAGACACCCGACTCTGCAAGCAGCACAGCACAAGTTCAAGGAGCACCGCTGCTCATAGAGCACATGCTTACCAACGTGGTTAATGTTGGTGACACCCAGCACAGGACAGCACAGCACAGCACAGCACAGTACGGTAGATGCAGTCTCTCGCAACTTTGGACCAGACCAAGCAGTACTTCCAGGCTGTTAGCCTCGTACCTGGCGTTAGGACGGCAAACACGCAGTATGGAGGCGCTCGCACCGTGCGCCGCTGCAGATGCCCTAAGGCCCCTTGAGGCCAAGCGTGTGATGCGAAGCATTCAATCAGAGGGCCTCATCATGGACCAGAACTTCTGTCCAGTCCTCGGCGGCTGCTAAATGGCTAAGCCTGCGGCTAGTCAGCTTTTGGGCACACAAGAGTAAGGCATCGAGTTCCGCTAATTCGAATCGCCATCAGCATTAGCAGCCCAGCCCAGCGTCGTTGCGTTCTCCACGCCACTCTGGAGTTTCGCCGCTGTGTTGAACCGACTCGACTCGATTCGATTCTGCGCCGCATGTGGAACCCTCGCCCACTGAAAAAAGATCCACGGATAGCTCCGTCCTCTCATGCGTGCACTGCAGCGGCCAAGGCATTGGCTCTGGGACATGGCTCAGGATTCGCAAGGGGTGCGGTGCTAGAAAGATGGCGCTTGGCGCCTTGTAGATAGATGCGACTGGTGTGCTCGTAAGGCGCCTCAAAGGCACAGAGCAGCCCCTGGCGTGCTGTATCTCGTACAGGACAGGACTCGTACAGTGCCGCGTGCCATCACGTACAGGAGGGTGGGCTTGCGATAAAATGGACAGCAGGATGGCACGCCAAACGGGATAATTGCCTCGTCGGAGTCTTCCCGGCATGTCGAAGTTGAGCCCAGTGGCCCCCGACCAGGATGTTCCATGTTTGCGCTGGACCGCGATGGAATTAGAGTAACATGGCAACGCAAACGTGGGAGTCAATTTCAACAGGAATACGCAGCAGGCCCTGTTTTTAGTGGTCCAGGGCAACATTGAGCTTTGAGCCTCCAAGCCCGTGGCTTCACGCGGCACAAGGCCAGGCGATGTTTTGCCTCGAATCGGATGGTGAGCAGGCAGCCCGAGTGCCCCATTAGTTGCATGCCTGCCTTTGGCTTTACAAATTACAGGTACCGACCGCAAGAAGCTGCCCGGACGAGTAAGAGTCGGAGTGGAGATTGGCTGAACTCTGCAACGATGGCGACAAGGAGAACGAGGTCATGATGGAACGAGACGAGAAAAGAGTGGAAGCCTTCCGACAGGACTCGGGGCCGGAATCGGATAAGGTTAACGCAGCCAGAGGAACAAGTGCGAGGTAGAGCCTGTGTACCCGCG
This sequence comes from Trichoderma sp. BMH-0061, assembly GCA_030015385.1. Classification (NCBI taxonomy): domain Eukaryota; kingdom Fungi; phylum Ascomycota; class Sordariomycetes; order Hypocreales; family Hypocreaceae; genus Trichoderma; species Trichoderma sp. BMH-0061. The sequence goes on from JARWZN010000005.1 coordinate 3,780,657, forward strand.
GTTGGTGCCCTGGGCGCGGAGGTACCTTGAACGTACATGCCGCCGTGGAAAATGCTGGGCTGGACTGACATCAACTCACTTAGAGGTACCTAAAAATTGGTACAATGCCCGAGTTGAGGCTAGCATGCGATAAGCAGCACAGCATAGGATCAATCAGTCAATGCATTTATTTTCCATGGTCCTTGCTTTGCTGACGGGATGTGGTGGGAAGCGTGATGCGATGTTGATGTGTTTTATTTTAGCAGTTTGCGCCTTATGCGAGGCCACTCGATGGCGTGTAGTTTTTTTTTTTGTGTTCTTTGTGTGTGTGGCCGGTAACGGATTAAAATAGCCCAGCATGACGATGTGAAAATTCAAAGTTCAAACACAAACATAAAAATAAAAATTCAAGGTTCATCATCCATCAAACCAACCTCACCAATGCCCAACCGGTATTTTGTCTTCCAATAGCTGCTGAAACAGGCATCCGCGCCATCCGTGGGTACCCGTGGCTTTCCACTTGACTGCAACTGCATGGAACTGCAACTGCAGCACCGTACAAACAAGTACAGCATGTCACAGCATTTGATGTCACAGCACAGCACATGCGAGAGGCATTAATTAATAAATATTTCACTGTACATTTGATACTGATTCACAGATTGCATCGCCTTATGTATGCGTCAAACCATCAGCCGACGAAATAAACAGTCTAGTCCATCCGTTCGTTCGTTCGCTGTGGGAAGAAAGAGGCCACACCCTGTTGCAGGTTACAGTGCAGCACCGTGCGAGAAACCCGCCGGCAGACGACAGTGAGTCCATGCAGCCAGCACAGGGTCGCACCCAGCGCTCGCTCTAGCGCAGCGTGTACCTCGCAGGTACTCGGCCGGACAGCCCACCAATGCCCAGCAGGATGAGCAGCTGATGCGTGCGACATCCCTCGTACATGAGAGACAGGACAGGGCAGGACAGGCATCCGGACATGATACATATCCGTGGTGCTAGTTCCATAATATTAATAGCACCGTACTGTATAGAGTGCATGTATATTGCATGTACTGTACTGCATATTGCATGCCATCCATTGATCTCTTTTCTCTCTGCCTGCAGCAGCTTGCCCTGGCCCCTGCCGATTGGATGCGCTGCTGCAATAAACCTGCTGGGGCCCGCCGCTGTGGACCAACGCTCGTACTTGCGCTGGTACTTGTGCTGGTACCGGCTAGTACACGTCCGCAGAGTCAAGCCGCAAAAATACTCGCCGCTACTTTGTCGGTACGTACCTCCGGTGCTGGGCCTCGCCGCCTGCACGGAGCTTTCCAGGTCGAATCGGGCGGTAGCACCTGGTACGAGTACAGGCGAGTAGCGCTTGAGTACCCGTACGGGCAGCCGTGCACCGTGCGAGCACCCGCGCAGGGCCCTGGCCGCCGGCGCTCCAGTGGGCAGAGGCGCCGTGTGCAGGCCCGCGAGCCACTGTGAGGCCCCGGTCAGTGCTAGCGGGCGCAGCAGAACAGGCTGGACCGCACAGTAGCGGCACTGTGTCGCCGCATACCTGCCTAGTAGTACCTTCTCGTCGCCCGTCGAGTCACCAAACCTCTTCCTTCTCACTCCGATTCACTCCAAGCAGCAACCCAATCTCTGCTTCGTCTATTGATGGCTTCATCCGTCTTGGTTTGAGCGACGCCAGAGACTCCCGAGCCGCTGTTTCTCTGCGCAAAGCCACCGCTTGGGATGCTTCACCCGCGCCGTCTCTAGTCCGTCTTTCATGGTATTCCTACTCGTTTCTTTCTTATCCGCGACCACAACGAAACCTTAAGTACTTTATCGAACCCCCGCCAAATCCTAGCTATCGTGCGCCTGTACTGTAGCTCGGCCCAGCACCCCGCGAAACCGCCCTGCCGAACGCTCTCACGGCCATTCCGCCCCTCGTCTCGAAACACAAAACCGCCGCTCTGCTCATTCTCGCGGACGGTGGCTTTTGCGGCTTTGGCTTGCCATGGTAATGAATGATTCTGGCCACCGGGTGTCGCGCGCCTCCAACATGTCCAACTCGGCCGCAGCCGCCAGCGTTGGCAGCAACTCTGCAAACGCAGACGACTCTGGTGAGCGATTCTTCTTTGACGCCAGTCTCTGCCCCTCGGGTTCCCCCCAAAACTCGCCCCGACCCGCACACAAANNNTATCAATCAATCCCTTGCCTC